>LLCD01000372.1:0-20017 GCA_001414355.1 Hymenoscyphus salicellus
GAATTGGAACTGTGCGGTTCCGGAACATTGGGGATTTTTGGATTAAAGGGAGATCGAGTTGTGTTTTGATTGCTTTTGGAGAACACGTTGTAGTTGTACCTCTATGGTTTGCACCGTGGCTGAAGAAAAGAATCATGACGTCGTGGATAACCGAGCGATGCACAAGTTTGCTTTATTTTGAATCTGAGTGAGGGATATTCCCTCCAGTTTTGTTTACATATGAGTGCCATTTTTATCAACTATTTCATCATAACCTTCCATTGAAATCATCAAGAAATACCTCCGTCAGGTGATATGTGGTTTGATACGGTCACGTGAAACTACAATCGTGGGCCTTTTCTCGTTCAGCTAGTGTCCAAATTTGGACGAAGAGTGTTCATGAAGCTTCCCGTACTCTCTTAAATTATCTTATATGTGCCACTGAGATACTCAATAACCCTCTCCCCCTAAAGGCGGCCACTTCTGCGTCACCTCCTCATACAAAGGTCTAGCAATAAGCTGATACATATCATCAACCTCATCCGTCCCCCTCCGATGGGGGAAATGTAAACAACTATTTATCGGATCCGAAAATAAGGGATCATGAGCACGGATTTCTTCCCAGGTCCAAGCATTTGCGATTGCGAGGTTGAATTCGTGGTTATGTGCTCCTGGAGAAGTGGGTCGAAGACGGACTTTATTTTGCCATTTTTCGATGGGCGCACCGAAGCATAGTTCGATCAAGAGAATCCCGAGACATTCGAGAGATGTTTTGGGTCGGAAGTTTGGTGGTGCTGTGGGGTTTGGACTTTGGGTGGTGGTGGAGGTGAAGGATTGTGAGAGGTAGGGTTGGGAGAAATCTATTTTATCGCCATGCTAGGAAAATGAGAGTCAGCTTATTTGACATTCGAAATTAATTCAACTTCCTGGCGGCGCAGTGCGGAGCTTTATGCAAGTGTGTAATGCTTACCTTTGTGAAGAAGATGTCTCTTTTGCTCCAGGTATCACTCATCCAGTGAGTTTTCTGCAACTGGAGAAGCGCGGAAGCAATTATGGTTGCAACTATTGCTCGTTTCTCGGGTGGGAATTCATCGGAACTTGTCTCGAGAACATCCCTGAGTGTGGTCGTCGTTTGATTTTCTGAACTGGAAAGTGGAGTACTAATAAAATCGTAGATGTATAAGTCTTGTTTGAGATAACCGAGGGAATCGACTGAATTGTATTGTTTCAGAGCGTCACAGAGGTCTGTTATCGGAGGGGGTTTTGGAAGTGGCTGTGAATATTTGGTTTCCGGGCTCTTTGCGAGACCGTTGATAGATGATACTGAGTCCTCGAATACGATCGTGGCGTTTTTGAGGGCTTGTTCATCGTCAATCCTTTCTGATTGCATGGACTCTATGACTTCAAAATGTCTGACTTCTTTCCCTTTATCTGTCTTTTTGTGGCGAAGCTTTTTACTGGAATTCAGGTGAGCATACAGCGAAGAGAACGATCTGGACTGATATACCTGAGTGAGATACCGATATCTGACACTTGGAGCCTGAAACTGCTCCTTTGTTGCTTTTTGGATAATAAAGAAGGTCTCTATAGTAGAGAATTGAAACTTCTTGTAGTTGATAAGGATGGTGTAGGGGATACCAATGGAAGAGGCGATGGCTGGGTATTCTGCAGAGAAATTGGAAGCGAAACAGGTGGTTCTATCACCAACTCCGCAATCTTTTCTTCTTCTTCAGAAACTTGTACACGCAGGCCTCGTTCTATCATATTTGATGATTTCTATTCGTCACCAATGAGTTAGCTAAACCAACAAGGCAAGTTAAACTTGTTGCCCAAGTCGTTAAATGAAATATCATGAAACACCCACCTCAGGATCTGAGTCTAACTGCACAACACACAACATGTTGAACTCATCTTGGCCACGATCAACCTTCCTCTCCAATCGAAGCATGACTTTATGGGAAGCTGCACAGCAGTAATTACAGCTACTCCTCAATACCCCATGCAGTCCATTTGCATTATCCCTACTCGTTTTGAAAAACGGAGCAAAAGTTGACGTTCTTTGAAATCCCCGGCTGCGCTGTTTGTCGCTCAGCTCAATCATCTACTTTAAATCTCCAATTGCCTGCTTGACTGTTTCACGGCCTTCATAAGCTTTTTCCGCGAAGAGAGTCTGGGTTATTCGTGTCCATTGGTACCGCCACCAATCAGGCGTTTTATCGCTGCATTCTAACTGAAAAAGATCAGCAATCTGATGAGAAGAACCCTTCTATCCAAAATTGGGAAAGAAACCGGTGTTGATGGGTCCAAGAGATTTGTTTTAAAACACTTACTGCTTGAATATCCAAAAGCTCTCCCAATTCAATCAAAATTTTATATATCCTTCCAATCGTATATAGGCACCAATCATACCGAGAGTCCAGCCTCGTTTTCAATCTTTGTTTCAAGATTGGACTTTTCCATCCTGTAAAGGAAGCATCTGTTGCAATATGCATAAAGGTATCCTTCGAAGTAGCAGAGTTTCCGATAAGGAATGTATCGGGGCCTCCACATAATAAATCTTGCAAGATGCCCTCAAAGAATAATTGCTGGCCTTCCATGTCGCGGATAAATGCCTCATATTTGCGACGATATTGAGTCCAATTCGAGATGTACTTGGCACCCTTTTTATACTGCTCAAAAGCGAGTACAAGAGCTGGGTAAGCACCTAGAGCTAGCCCCGCCACCTCCATCGAATTAGACCGTCGCAAAAGTATATTGAAGGTAGAGGATGAACGGTGATGAGATAAGAGCTGAGCTTTGTCGAGACTGTATTGCCCACGACCAAAACACCAACTAAATCCGTATGTATGAAGGACGCCCGGGCTAGAAGGAATGATTAAGAGCTGTTATCATGGACACCGACGGCGGTCGCGATTCCAGATCGCCTTCTATCTCCAGACAAGATGACTCGATCGCCTCGAACCACCAAACTTGCCAGGCTTTCTTCTTGAAATGCCACAAAGCGCTTCAGGCAGGGAAGAATAATCTACGGGGCGAGGAACGATCTATACCTTTCGAGTCGCAGGTGGATCGATATTGTATTTGGTTCAAAAACATTGCCGCGCATCAAGATGCAAAGCTCCCCAGTTCCCTCGAGTATCGACTCCGTGAGGATGAAAATGCAGTCAGAATTGTCAAGAAGGCGTTGGCATATCTTACGAAATCATTAGAGATGCTCTTGATGATTCTCACGGGCGAAAAGGAGAACGAGACATGGGACTCGACATCAGAGTTGGCGGAACTCAGTTTATCCATCGAGGAAGGTATCACCAGCCTTTTCGAACTCTCCATGATAATCCGGAAGAAACCCGAGAAAGACGAGTATATCAAGGCTTCTCTCGCTACTTTCTATGATCCCACTCTGGATATCGTTCTTGTTGGAGACAAATATCCCCTTGCCAGAACCCGCGAGGCGTGGCTCATGGAAAGACTGGGGACCGCAATTACACGGCGTCGACAGTATCCTCGATATCGAAAAGACCACCAAGAGAAAATGGAACAAATTCACGAAATCAAAAAAGATGCCGATGGGAAGACGGTATGGTCTGGCGAAAAAGCATCCACATACCTTCATGGCGATATCCTTGGTAAAAGCGTCCAAAACAATACAATGCCAAGTGACTTGAGTTCTACTGGGCTCGGAAAGCGTCCTCAAACTGAGTATGCTGACTCTAGCAAGGGCAAAGAGGGAGCTTCAGATCTTTTGAGGACACCCTTACTACCAAGAGACGCGAAGGGTATGCGGGTGGAGTACGGGCAATATTTTGGGTACCCATATTGCTGGAGGCCTCTAAAAGTCCACAATAAAACCGAATGGAAGTAATTTTTCCCTTGTATTCAAAGTCAGCATCGCTAAATTGTCGTAGAAAACACATCTTCAGTGATCTAAGACCTTACGTTTGCACATTCGAATCCTGCAACTTGTTAATGGTTGAAAGCCAATACCAGTGGTTTGAGCATGAACTGCGTTTTCACAGGAGACTTTGGCTGTGTAAATTTTGCAAATGCTCTTATCCGAAGTCCCGACCGGAGCTCGAGACCCACTTGAAGAACACGCACGTAGGGCTCTTCTCTGAAGTCGAAATGGAGCCTCTACTTGATTCTTACGCCATTACCCGAATAGATGCAACTTGCTGTCCACTTTGTAGAACATATGGAAGTCGATTGCAAACCATCAATCAATCAAAGAAATGCGATGTCAGTCTTAAACAATTTCAGGAGCATCTTGGTCGCCATGTGGAGCAACTAGCTTTGGCCGCTTTACCAGAGGAAGATCCAGAAGAACGAGTGGCAAATGACGACTCAGATACATCCGAGGAAGGAATATATGATGACATGGATTCCTATAATGAAGATGACCATTCAGAAGATGATATATATAACGAAGGCTCGGTCATAATCCCCATCGAAAGTCGCCCTGCTGATTGGGGAAGACCTCGAATAAGCGGCGAATTCCCAGAAATTCCCGGGGAGGCCAAACGCAATCTTGAACTTGCTGGAATTCGAGAACAATACAATACGGAACAAGAGTCTCCGCCTAAGAGCAGGCTGGTAACTAATGACTCGGGTTCTACATCTACGAAACCAGTAGACAAGCCGAAAAGAGCTGGATTTATAAGATCGCTTTTCAAAAGGTCTTCTGATCGATATGATGATAGTGAATTCCAAAGGGGAAGGGCAATTGATTTCCCTGAAATTCCAGGGGAGACACTTAGGAATCCCGATATTCGGTTTCGGGGAACCGACATCCCCAACACTGACTGAAACTGAGAGGTAACAGAAAAACCAAATAGGTACCTTCGAGATACCACCTTCATCCTACCACCAGTCTCCTGCTCATCCATCAGGCCGGAAAGTCTTTTTTGAGGGCGATAGGACCGAGCCTTTCCCAACAGCAAGTTCAACTACTACCAAAACACCCGGGAGGATAACGCAGGAACATAAGATTCGTGAAACAGATACCCTTGAGCAAAAAATTACAGAATATATTGAAGGCGATGACTGGGGTAATTTTGTTCCACTCAAATCCAAGAAGTAAGGTAAGAAGGGGACCAAGGTAGAATATCTACCACCCGCAGACAAATTCGATGCCTTTGAGAATATCAAATTAGACGCCGCACCAATGCTAGACTTAAGTTTTGATTCAGGAATATCAGGTTCCAAGTCCCCTGAAGGAACGTGGGGCTCAAGTTGGAACACGGGAGGAAGGATCGTGCAACAACATAAGAATTCAAATCAGGGTTCCAAAGAAGAGATGAATAGAGAAGAGGTTTCTCTCCGAGAAAGAGTGAGACAACTTGAGGCGGGACGAACCGCACCTGTCTCAGATACCGATTCTATATTTCGTATGGTTGATGAGGTTGAGGGTACGGATTCTATGAACAAAATACCCTACAAATCTGCAGCTAGCAACTTTATGGGGAAGACTTGGAGCAGTGATGATCCAAATGCAGCGATATTGAAACCAGAAGAAGCGCATGCGGATTTGTCCACGCCACTTCACGATGTTGGCCCAAGCTACAAAATATCACCCAAATTCGAAACTGGGAAGCTTCCCGGCCAGGAGGTCGTTATAACAAAACATCCCCTATGGCGAGATGATGCAGACTTCGCTGCAGCAATCGATGCGTCGAGAGGGCACAATTCTAATGAACGACACTTCCCCCGTCGGGAGACAAATATTCCAAACAATACAGCGAATCAGAGGTATCAGGAAATAATTCCACAAAGGAGAGATGAATTGAAAAGAAAAGTCACTAGTGTTTTGACTGCAGTAAGATACCCAACTTGTGAATCTAATGGACAGGAAAGTTGGGTCATTCCTGGACGTCAATGTAGCCATTGCGGGACGAATTGTTAGCTTCAAGAAGGATAGTCAGGAATTTTAGTTGAGTGTCACTTGATATCTATTCATATGTGGACCAATATACACTGGTATTATATTTTTCTCCATTGAATTTTTATATAAAAGTATTTTGCATCTTTTGCGCAAGTGGTTCATGTAGTTCTACGCAGCAATTTGAGGCCCACAATGCATAGCCCACGAAAAGCGGCAACAACAAAGTATTGGTTATCTTGCTGTCGTCTGTGATAACCAATAGTATGTTAGAATTTAAGTTGAGTCCGCTGTGTTGTACATGCTGGGCGGCCTCAAAGTCCAAAGGGTATTTATCTCTCTGACTCTGACTTGTTCCGGGCGCTGCTCTTCAACACCAAGCGCTAGAGAATGGCGGACACCCTTTTCTAATGTCTTAGAGAAATTGTCAATTTCGATTTATTCTTTTAATAAGTTTCTTTATAGCTATTATTTTTAGTATTTCTACCTCGCCGAAAGAATATAAGGAGAACCAGGAGAACCGCAAGTACAACATCGCCATTTTGCAAAGAATAACCTTATCCACCAAATCTCAATATACGACCAATGGTAGCATTATAATCCGCAAACGCCCACTTCGCACAACAAAAAGATTTGCCATTATCATTATAGACTCTACAACTGATTACGCCCAAGAAATCTTCGGAAAGAATTGGGCCACAACTTATATCTTCCAATGGGTTAAGTGGGTGATACATCTCCAAGCATCGTACAGTTCTATCAGCTGTGTCCTACTACGTACAGGGGGAAATAATTGTTGATCCGCCACCAATGCTGCTTTTACAAGAACCACTTTTTTATATACTTGCCACCGCACTTAAATAAAGCTATTCAGAACTTTGTATACATTCCATGAGCTGCAATTACAGCCACACACCTTACATGCATTCCACTCTTCTTATCATAGAGAATACCACGAATTTCTACCTCTGTAATTAATTCCTTCCTAGGCCCCTAAAGCAGCTGCTCTAAGTCTCTAAGAGTCAAGCATTGAATAATCCATTTAAGTTATTTCAAAAACTTGAGAAGAGAAAGAGATGTTATAGTAAAAGCAGCATTAGGTGTTGTTGGAAAACAGCTGTTTTATTGGATGTTGCAGCTCCGCGCTATTCCTAATTTAGACTCTCTTGACAATTATTACCCGCTGTAGATACTCTCTACAGGGGTAAGTATTTGCTAAAACGCCACCTGGATGCTGCTTTAAACGTAACACCACTGAGGCAAATGCTAGAATTACAAAGACTATGCTGGAAAATGATGCTATTCAGACTATTACTACCATTTTGTGTATGCTTCACGAGCGTCAATCACATCTAAACATCGCTGGTGCATTGTTCTCAAGGACGCATTGTATCTGTCGGTGAGTAAGGCGAGGATTCTGTAGTAAGATATCGTCAACTGACCACCCTGTGGTATGATATAAGGCCTGAATACGTAGCCTATCGTCTCTAGACGCCATGTGAGTCGGCGTCTTAGGCGTGGGGACGTTCATTGTTGATTCTGAATGTGAATTCATGATTCTGGCGATTTTAGTGGTGTTCTACGAGGAAGTGAAGCAATAGGAGCTCACCTTATAGCAGCGAGAACCACCTGATTTTAGAGCCACCTGGTTGGTTAGACCACCCCTCGCCTAAAGCCTTATCTGGAGACATTTAACATTTATTAAGGCCTAAGATCCATCGCCTATTGGACATGGATTACTTCCCCACACCTGATCTAACATCCGATTTGTTGAGCGGATAAAACCCACCTGACCCTTTCCTCTCGCCTTATAACCTTCTACTTCAGGAAATGTGTGAGTCATTACAAATATTTTCTAGAAAGTGGTAGAAGGTGGTAGCTTGGTTACAGGCTGGCACAACACTTGCATCCCATTTACCAACAAATGAATCAAGAAGGTTTATAAAGTGGAACTTTAGCCTGTATATACTAATTGCCTTAGAATAGCTTCGCGCAAGTTAACATCATCCATCTCTTCTGTCACGTTTTTGTCACGTGAGCATGCCAAGCCCAAGCTCGGTGGCCTGCCAAGGAGAGTTCCATGCGTACTAGTATATAAGGACTCAAGCTCTCTCATCTATAGAAGCAAGATTTCAACTCTCAATCAATACTTCAATAACTTCTTGCCTACTTTAACGTCCCTGTATTATGCTCTAAAAATAACGCCACATCTTCAAGTCATGAGATTGTTACGAAGTCCCAAAGCTATTAGAGGAAGGGAAGTGCTATAAACACAACCTCAATCCCTGAAAGCGGGAATAAGAAGTTAGAGGGTAAAGGTAACGAGCCTAGCACCATAGGTCCGTACGTACAGGGCATTTTAACGATCTTCAACTCCTCCACCACAATTCAACGAACATAGCTTAGATTCTTTATAAAACACGGGATGATCTTATTATAAGCTCCTTCTACGGTTCTAGATATAAATTTTATAAATAAGTGCTGGCGGTGGGTTAAACAAGCTCTTATAGACGTAAACTACAACCTGCTACTGTGGAGCAGATGCGCCAAACTGCCACGGAAGAATGGGAGGCTATACCACAGGATTGGATACATAAATTAATTTTAAAGTAGGAACATTAGGTCAATGTACTCATTAAACGCCATAGATGGTCTACTCCTAATTAAATTAAATAATACTTCATCGATTTAATGATTTATCGTGAAAATGCACTGTACACGCAGACCCATGGTGATAGGTTCGTAACTAGAGTGGGGGTGATGAAAATAGACGGGGTCAATGTTGTAGACACGCGCTTTTGAAGAGTGACTGTGATAGCTTTATTACTAGTAGGGGCGGGATTGACACTTTTTGTCGATTTTCTAGTGACGCAAACGCTGGAAGTTGAAGCAGGAAATGTAGAAACTACAGCACTCGCGATCGAAAACATCATTTTGGAAAGTCTTCATTTTGGAAAGGTATAATCCAGTTGCTGAAGACTCCAAGCGTACTGAACGCATTCAGGGCCCAGTGAAATGCTTTATACGCAGAGGGCAGAACTCTGGAAGCACAAAAGTAAAGCTACGATCCTGTATCTTGCATAAGTCAAGAATTTTTGGTATATTGGTAGTCTTATTGTCTACAAACGAACCGTCTTCAGTAGACCTTGGGTAGGTGTTGACGATCGTGAATTTAGTATGTTCTGAATACCACAGATATGGCCGTGCCAAGTAAAAAAGCCATGACTTGATCTACTGGTCTGGAAGAGGCTTTACGCACAAATTGATTGGAGGTGTAGATCACCATTTTTTCAGACATGTTGTTCGCCAACAATACTCGCACTTGTTCTAGGGTGCTCTAGGAGGAAGCTCCGAGCTCGGGCGATCTGGAAAGTCAATCTATAGAGGTTGGACTACTGAAAGCCATCTGACCGACCCTACACCACAAGCGTCTATCTTGATGCCCGTCATGTAACAGAATGAAAGCCGAACGTTGTAGAACCCTCCCCCCCCCATAACGTCGTCTGCCATGCACGGCAGTGAGTTCCCCCAAGGAACCTTCTTTAAGGCTTAGAAGTTAGCAACTTGCACTTGAATCTATTACAGAAGACCCCTATTGATAAATAATCAAATCCCTATCTATCAGACTACTGTTGTCTTCTGGGTTAGCGCTTCTCATACATGAACTTGCCATATAAATTCAGGAGGCAAACTCTATTTCAAATTGCTCACGCTGACTTGGACCAAGCCCAAAGGATTCCAAGTGGCAAACTAGAAAGAGGCGGCGGGCTGTACAATCTTCGTAAACTTTGATGTCAAACTACCTCTAGGCAAACGCCCTTGTACAGTACTTTCTAGTTTACTTTTGTCCCTCGTGGATCTCGATGGACTAGTACAGCCTCGCCGTCTCGCTAAAAATCCCATGATGGTATCCCATCGCAAAGTCTTTGTTTACATGCAGTATGATCATCCTAAGAATTTGTGCTATGCAACAAGACCAAATCTTGAAAATATAATTTCCTCTCTTTTACCCATTATCCTAAAACGAGGAAGACATCCTATACCCACCCTCCTATTTCCAAACCTCAACTCAATTTCAAAATAAGCCCGAGATGAGACCAAATCAGCATTCTCCGCACTTCGCAACACACCAAGAACAAATCTCCTGCCATTTTAAAGCCACTCTTCCACAACTCCACAATTGTCTCCACCCTCCACCCTGCAACACGGCCCTCGCCATCCCTCAGCCAACCACCAAAAAAGCAACACCAACAACCTCCCCCTTTCACCCCTTTCAACACCAAGACCCCCAAAACAGCCCACCTCAATGTTCAGAAACTCCCTCCAAGCAAAGTTTAGAATCCCCAAAACCCGAAAATCCTCAGTCTCCATCACAAGTAGATATACAAAATCACCCTTACCAGGAAACCCAGCATACCATCCCCTTACACACCCAACCCCAAGCCCCCACATCTCCGCAGAAGGATAGCAGTAATGAGGATTCAGACCTCCAACCATCGAGGAGAACGGTGGGAGCAAAACTAACCTTGTTCCTCGGGCGGGAGGTTCACTCACAACCCATCCTCCTTCCTCATCCCCCATCTCAAAAATGCCAAGTCGAGAAGAGAAAAATCCAGGAAAATGTCGGTACTCAACTCGCCCCTCCCTCCTCACCTCCCCAACCATCTCGCAAACTCAAAATCACAAATCACAAAAAATAAAAAGGCACACAATATATTTCAAATCTCCATTCAATTAAGTTCATCCCCCACCAATAAAAGCTATGCTCAAGATCCTTAGCTACCCTTCCTTCCTATACATTAAGACATCCTCCCTCACCACCCTTGGAAAATACAAGCCGAGGCAAAAATTGGTATTCCATCATCTATACCACGCCTCTATAGCAAATGTGCACAGCCATTGTGACGGGGGCCAGTGCGAAGAGTATATCTTACAAAGAGAGAGAAAAGAGAAGATGGTGACAGTGTTTTGTGAGTTCGAGAAGAAAAAGCAAAAAGAACAAGTTTGGTAGTAGCTCTAAACATTAGGCTCTCCGGTATTTTCTCAAAGCTTTGTGACAAAAAAAAAAATTGTAAAGACGAAGGTATCGTGAAGATCCAAGCAACGAAAAGTGCTCAAGAGGCCGTGAGGTGTTATCTCGTGCGTAAAGCGGGGGGTATTGCCGACTTTGCAGTAGAAAGAGTGGAAACGCCGGAAAGTGTATGCCGCAAAAAATATGATCAAGTCAAGAAGTGTAAAAAAAGTCCCCACAAAACCAAGCTTATCCAGAACGCCAATTATGTCCAGTTACGCCATTAATTATTTCATCTTTTCATATCCGTGTCGACTGCTTCTCAACTTGACTTCGACCTTGACCAAGAGACCCAAACAGTTGTTCGGGCGGTATCCTTGACATTCCTATCTTGTTATCTCTGTCGTAACTCGATGTTGGCGCTGGCATGTAGCCATCTCGTTTTCTTCGCAGACGTTCAGCAACAACACCGGCGATGACGATAAGGAAGATCAAGCCCAGTGCGATGGCCAATGCTATCAGAACAACCAGGCCTCTGGCAATACGCGAGCCTAAATATTGCATTAGCAGGAGCTGGGAATAGTTAGGGGGGGAAAAAAACTTACGCCCTGTTGCGAATCGAGTCTTCTTCTCCGAGAAGAATTGGGAGATGCTGCCACCAGTTTTCGAGGAACTACTGCTGGTGAGCGCGAAAGGCTGGAAAGCTGTGCCATTGAAGATGACTGCTGACGCGTTGCCAAATCCGGGTACCATCAATGAACCCGTAATCATGAGCACTTTATCTTCTGGGATAAAGCTGGTTGTTGCATGCTTTTTGGTAGATAGGAGAGGCACGACCTCCAAAGATTGAATTGTCGTTCCACTTCCAAATGCGTTGCCAACTGAGTTCCAGATGGTGCCGTCGAACAACATGAGAAAGGCAGAACCGTTTATGGCAGTCCCACCTACCCATAGCTGGGTACCATCGGTACTGGCTGTGGTCATAGCAGTGACAGGTCCCGGGATAGTGTTTGCTCCAGTTGCCATGGTCCAGTTCTGGGCTTTCGCATCATAGTTCGCCACAGAAACATTGCCACCATTAACAGTAAGATCTCCTGCAACAACCAATGAAGTGGCTGACTGCCACATCATAGCATGGGCAACGCCGGCAATATTGGATCCTGGTCTATCCCACCGGGTAGCAGAGCTGGTGAAGACACAAACCCCGGGGCATTGAAGAGATCCAGCAGATGAGAAACTTCCACCAACATATACATCGGTAGTACCAGGTCGAACAGCGATGGCATTGACAGCAGCATCGGTACCGGAAAGCGCTGGTGGTTGGACGCCGAATGTTGAAGTCTTGAGGTCGTATGAGAACAAGCCGTTTACGTCTGCGTTATTGACATTTCCACTGAGAGATCCGCCGGCCCAGAGAGTATCGCCCATGAGTGCTAGAGCTAGAATTGTCGAGTCATTTGATATTTGACTACCGACACCAGTGACTGCATTGGCGTTCGAGCTGTTGATAAACACTAGATTGTTTATCTCAGAACCGCTGGTGCCCGTTGCAGTGAAATGACCACCGAAAATAGTAACGTTGCTGTTGCTGGTGTCGTTTCCATAGAAAAGTCCAGTAACGACGCCTGTAACGTTTTGGCCACCGGTTGCTCTTTTGGTGATTGCACCTGAAGATGCCGATGTCTGTTGTTTGATAGCTACAGGAAATGTACTCAAAGAAGACTTCCCCGAGGTAGCGGACAGCTGCACTACTCCATTAGAGTTGAATTGAGAAGAGGTGAGAGAGCCGGCAAATAGAGAGCCCCCATCGGCAAGATCAAGTGCGGCAGTAAGCTTTCCGGTTATGGTGACGGATGGATTCACATTCTGAAGCCAGTTATTGCGTGATGGCACCCAGATAGCAAACCCGGAGACTGATATAGCCGTGTTACTTCCAAAGGCAAGTATTTGAGTGAAATCTCCAGTGATTGTTAATACGTCCTCGGGCACATTCGTAGTAACATTGAGAGACATTGGCACAATATTAGTTACCAAGCCATTGACGCCAGCCCCCAATGATACCCATGTGTTCTTCGAAGTGTCATATACGGCAATATGACCCAACCCGGTGACACTAGAAGTGTTGGTGTTTGTAAACTTGCCACCGACATATAAGGAAGATCCGTTGACAAAGGTAGCCAACACCTCCCCATTCAAGCTACCTCCGGCCAGGGCTGCGGCGCCAGAGTCCGTGATAGAGATGATGTTTTGAAAAGCTTCGGTGGAAAAATTTCCTCCTACGAACGTGGTGGTGCCTGAAGTTGCCAAGGTGTTTACCCCCGAGCCCACTCCAATACTGATTCCTGCTTTATCGAAAGTTGAATTGGCGAAATCGGCAGTATTGATCACAGCTTCACTCGGGTTGTATTCGAAAATGTTGTTCAACCCGCCGGTGGATGGAGACGTTAAAGTGAAGCCCACTCGTTGAGCGACAACTCTCAGATTGGCATTGTTTTGGCCAGCGCTAGGTGAAAGTGTGACGGATGCCTGGAAAGAATTGCTACCAGCCTCAATATAACCAGAGTATATCTGATCATATTTATCGAATAGATTTGTCTGAAATATTTCAGTATTGAACTTTGAATTAGTATTACCACTGGCCAAGATGCCCGTGACGTTGACACGACCGCGCGTTGAGCAGGTGTCATCCTGATTGCATCCAGGTGTGTAGATGTTGACCGAGTAATTTCCAGATTGCTTGATATCTGGTTTAAATACAACAGTTGCTGATGTGGATGTGCCAACAGCGGCTGTGAGATATTCGGATGCACTTCCTCCAGATGGTTGGACGGCCCATGGGCCGGTAGAACTAGCATTGGAAGCAATCTGGATATTGGCGCAGGTTGGCTCATTAAAACTGTTGACAGCATACGAAAAGATGTCGTCCTGGAAGAGCTCAATTCCATTGAGACCGCCACCGCTACCATAAAAAGCTGAGATATCAATTTGGAAACCATTCATACCAATGACATTCACGAAATGAAAGTCCTGGAATTTGAGAGTGCTATTGCTGCTCAAAGGGCACTCGGAGGAACAAGAAGCGTTTTGTCCGGTCGAGGGATCGATGTAGGTAAAGTTCATGATGCCGTTAATCGGTTGAGCCGTGTACCTCCATGTCTTTGTGCCCCTTCCATCCAGATGGGTATTATAGAGGCGCAATTTCGTTGGCTGGAACCCGAATCCAAAAGTTGCCTTCCAGGCGCCTGGAGTATTATCTGCCAAAAGCCAAGTATTCCCTGTCCCATCCGTTCCGCTGGTTTTACAAACAATGTTTTGGGGGTCACTGAGCCCCGTCGTGGTTGTTGATGAGGTAGCAGTGATATTGGCCCCGGAAATGTTGATAACCTGTTGATCTGGGTTAGTTGGGGTAGTCGTATTTCCCAATCCAGTAAAAGATCCTCCAAATATGATATTTCCATTCGAAGCCTTGGAGATGGAAGTAACAGGACCGTTGAATCCTTGAAACGGGAGATTATCCCAACCTTGGCCAGCAACCCACACAATGGCGTTCGACGAATTTGCTCCTACAAATCTACCTCCCACGTAGACCTTATCCGAAGATGAATCGCACAGTAGCGCATCAACACTACCCAAAAGTCCAGTTAGAGGTATAATCGCTGAGGTGTTTGGGTTGAACATTGCAGCGGCTTGTGATTCTATCCCCCCTAAGCTTGTAAAGTTACCTCCAACCACCACACCTGCCAGAGATCCGTTCTTCAAAGTAAACGAGCACATCGCCTCTATAACCCCATCGGACGCTGCAAGTTGATCGGAGGCGCCATTGGGAAACCTTGTGATTATGGAAGAACTGGTATTTCCACCCTGGCGCTGCCCTTGGAATTGATACAGTGAAATGCTGTCAAAATCTCCCGCCAATCCTACACGGCCCAGCGTCGATAGATCGAGGTTGTCCGAGGGTATCGAGTTGAATGTTATCGCATGCCCGAATGGCACGAGAGAGGCAAGTAGAAGTCCATGTCGTAATAATGGTGGTAAGTCCCCCACTGAGCTCCACCACGAAGAGAGCCTCATCGCTGTGTGTCCCGCCGTCGTCCTCCTTGATTTACGATCCTCGACTGCCGCTTAGCAGGTGGCGTGTCGTCCTGCTTCACCTTCGAGATTCGCACCGGTCGACCGCGACGTTATTCCATAACCCTGCTACAATTAACTGAATCGGTAATATATTGCTACTTGCGATGGCGCGTCGAAACGGTATCGCAACTATCCCCCAACTAACGAGCGTGGTGGTGGATGTCGAATTGTTGTTGTGATGAGGAGGTTGGGCGAAATCTTGAATTGCTAATTAGCTGCGGTCGCGAAAGTGGTCCGGGGTCGTTGAATCCTCGGCGGTCCGGACTAATCAGAAGCACTATTTTCGAGATGGAGATAGCGTGAATTGGTGATGCGTATAGGATGAGAGAGTGAATCCTTCTGCGATTGCGATGCTGACGATGGTGAGAAAGTCGCACGGGTGAATCTGCCGCGCAGGGGAAATAAGATGTGTTGTACGAAGCCTAAGCTTGGTGGCTGGGACAGAGACCCGTATTTCGCTGGCTGCGTCGTCTGACTACGTGTGTCGAGATGCGGATAGCGTCCTATTAATTGATTTTGTGTTTCAAGTATGGTGGTGGATTGTTTATGTACGGGGCGAGGGGTCGACGACGACGATTTGTTTGTACGGGAGAGTGAAAAGAGTGTGTATGGTCCTCGACCTGCACGAGTGGTTAGAGATGGACGATCTTCGAATGAAGCCCGCCAGAGAGAGACCAGGCTCGGATGCTGTCGCACCCAAGGGGCTTTAGGGGTGTATGAGACCACCGTTAAAAGCGCAAAGCTTACCAAGAGTAAATAATGTCCAGCTCTTCAAATGAGTGACAGTGCAACAAGTTGCACAAATTGATATTGACCGACAAGTCCTGACGCTTCAACTGGGAGAATGGAAGGATATTTTGACCGGACAGAAATGGGGGGGGGGAGGTCAGATGGGATCTCATCTCCTTTTTCCGTCTACCTTCCCGGGGTACCTGATGAAGCGGGCCCTCCTAAAAACGAACAGCTGGGATTGGCTTGTGTAAAAGGTACAAAGTGTCACTCGATACGAGGGGCAATCCTGGAGCGGCGTCTCAAGATTATCAAAAACTTACTCTACACCATAATTATTCTACGGACGGGGCGAGCCAATAAGGGGTGCACCGTCGGTTGTTTTCTTCAGCTGTTTACTGCAATTTTCTACTCATACATTTCATCGGATTTCGTCACCCTGATTCATTGGATTCATTGGATTCATTGGATCCATTGGTAGCCATGGATTTGGTATCCCGGTCAATCGTTGGCATTTTATTAAACTCATTGGCCAATGAAATCCTCCTCTCTCGTATGCAGGTCAAACACCACAGAAACCATTGCAGTCGGATTGGCGAACCCCCCTGGGAGCGCATAACAAATGTCCAACATCAACGTGGAAATCTTCAGCATGCATGGCATCAGCAGTTATCTAACTACTGCTATTCTACCAGGTGGAAAGCCTGCATGGAGAATACCCACGTTGCAGGAAAAACACTTGGTTTCTCGGGTGGTCTTTGCCATCATTTGAAGCAAAAGTCCAGACGAAGGGGCCGTCTTCCCCCACGGCCAGCGCTTGTGTCGAGGTTGTTTGATGGAGGGAAGACAAAGTTCGGATCGGAAGAATACTTGACGGACAAGTTCAGATTGGGTATCGACTCCCCCCTCTCATAGCAAGCATCAAACTCGTCTCATCAACTCCCCGAAAAGGTAGCTCATACCATGTCACCCTCCTAGAGCAGGTAAGTACTGGTGGAAGATCCGACATACCAGACCAAGTTTGATCATTCAACGAACCATGGCGAACCACCGGTGACTTTTCTCCATTCCAAACTCCAATGCAATCGGGTATCATTTGATTATCTACTTCGTCGTATTTGCTGCAGAAGTCTTCGTAGTATTCGTCGTAGAAGTCCTCGTCTTATAATCCCTCGGACTTTCATAATTCTTCTGGCTTCCCGCCCACATCCCCAACTTCTTTCGTTTGGCAACTACCTCCGCCTTCCTATACTTCTGCTCAAAAGCTCCAAACTCAGCACCCATCTTAGCCTCATAAATCGTCGCATACCCCGCCTTAAGCATCTCCTTCCCAACATCTCTACGGAATAGAAACCTCCGCACCCAAACAGTAGCCACCACACGATCATATTGATCCCGCTTGTAAATATACGCCCGCACTCGACGATCGAGGATGTAATTCTTAAGCCATGCCAAAGCTTCTTCGGAATGCGGTTGTGAGGGTTTGCCAAAGTGAGCACCCTCAGGCGCATCGATGCCTGCTATTCGTATATGTATCTGCAGAGCTATTAGCACCAAATCCCCAGTCATTAAATATCCAGAAAAGCCTACCGTTTTCCCCTTCAAATCCAACTTCTTCTCAGGTACCTTCCTCGCCCATCCCCACCCCGACAACCTGCCCCCAGGAGTATGAAAAAGATGGAAATTATCCGCATCCCCCACCCTCGTCACGGTCCCAAACAAACTCCTCTTTCGAAAGAACCCAGGTCGGATGTGTGCGACTTCCGGTATGCGACGTAGATAAGAGCGGTGGAGATGTACTGCGAAGAGGATCGTGGATGTGAGGATGATGGTTGGGATTACGGTTCTAGGATCTTTGTAGTGCTCCCAGTCGGTGCCATTCATACTTTCGCTCCATTTTATGTATGGTTTCTTTTCATCGCGGTCTGAGGACCATGGCCATCGCATTGTGTTGGATGGGTTGGGAGGAGGGCGTGGGGAAGGCTGGTGTTTATCTAGCCTTGCCAGGTATCAAAATACAGGGATCTTGAGCGGTCACGATGTGGATAAAAGCGGCGAATGGATTCGCGATTCATAGGAAATATCCCTAACCAACAGCAGGAAAAAATGATATTCTCTATTTTGCTATTTAATCTGTTAATAATGCCATTGCCTGGTACCCACTTGGGTCACCAAACCCTAGAAATGGAGCCTCAGTTCCCCCAGATTCAGGTGTCCCCCCAAAAAAGCCCAAACTTCGAAATCTCGCTGGGAGGCCTTTGAATAGTGAGAGTTCTCGCTTTTCATCTCTTAAGATGACTCGAAGACGGGTATTGTACACTGCCCTAGGAAAACTGACGCGGACCATAGTGTATAAGATTGCTTGCCTTTCCTCCCTGCTTCTCTTAAAACCCTCCCCAGTCAACACCCAGTTTTCAAGCTGTCTTCGAGACTTTAAATTCAACGTCAAATTTCGATCTCCCCTTCTATGTGAGGGATTTTTGATGGTGCGAAATGGTCATATTTCTTGCTGTCGAAATGAATGACAATTTCGAAAAGCAGAGACGGGTACAAATATGTTTACAGTACTGGTACAACCGCTGGCTCATCTGAATTTGTTTCTCTCTTTGAAATGCCGGACAAATTCTAACATGGTCTCATTGGCCAATGCATTCGTGGGCAAATACTCCACTTCATGCACTCAGAGTGCTTTACAGCTTGCTTGATGCTATTACCCCTTTTCTCCAATTTAAGTATTTACATTTACCTACGATAGAGTGCAATTGTGGTCCTGTATGCTAGAATCCGATGCAGATAGTCTTTTCTATCTGTTCCTCATGGAGAAAGCCGTTGAAATATCCGAATTAAGGTACTTGGATTTCCAAACTGCTATACCAGCTACTAGCAAAGATTTCATTTGCGCTCTCCCAACTTAGAATTGACGCTTTATTTGCCAGTACAAGTTAAACGAAGGAGCTAGCCTCGAGTTACCTGACATTTCATATCCTGAGAAAAATATTGGATCAAAATATATACTGTGTATCGCGTCCTAGGAATCAATCAATGCTGTGATGGGACTTCGAGGTTCGACTGTTATCCGCCTCCGTTTCGGCGATTATTACAAAAAAAATGTTGTGGCCTTTCGAGTGATTGCAAAGGCAGAGACGCAAGGAAAATTGCTTCTTCTTGTCGTCCGTGGCATGCAGGTAGGATCCGGGATGAAGTATCGTGCAGAACTATTTTGTTTTTCGGTAATTGTGAGGGTATTTTCGACAGTGAAAATAGTTCCGAAAGTAAGAAATGTTTTTCGTTCAAGAAGGCCTACTCTCCGTTTAAGCGATGAAAATGGAAGGGGAATCTGATCAGTAATTTTTGTGGAAAACAGTCTTAGCTTCAGGGTGCCTCAAAAGAATCTTTCCACGTTTCTCCACGTGAATTTGGTATGTAAAAGAAAGATCTAGAGATCTGATCTATTTCCCTAAGAGATGACTCTTCATTTGGCCCTAATACTCTTAGCACCCGACATTAGTTGACAGGAGTTTGTTGCAGATATACTTCCAAGTGAGAGAGCCTTGTGACTGCGAAGACACTTTTGAAAGGAAAACACCTTTCGACAGCAAGAGATAGAATCCACCAACCAGAAGGAAACTTTGAAGGGTTTGATACATTGAGATTTGGCTTTTAAGCACTGTGATAGGTATATCTCAAACAGGTGTTGGCTGTTCCTCGTATTCTTCCTTTTCTCGCTCTTCGACCTGGAATTTGGGCAATGAGCACTGCTTCCGACATTAGTTTCAAAAATATGGCTAACTCGAAAAAGCCAAAGGTATCACTTTCTTGGGTTTCCAGGGTAGCCAGCAACCATTGAAGAGTTAGAAAGGGGGATTGGACTACTTTTTGTACCAGTATCATTTTCCATTTTACAACTTATTCAAAACTGACAAAATATCCAGTAGCGTGCGGACTCTAAATCGTTTCTTTGAACTAATGGAGGTCAACACGACTTCTTAGCTTATGGAAATTATCCTCAAACAATATAATTTCTGAGTATCTTGTAATACTCGGTCATACTTACTTAATTATCCTAGGCCTCCAAGAAAAGGTAGCTTTGAGCTATAACTTGCTGGACGAGAGACACATTCGCCCATCCTGGCAAGGACTTTACAGTCACCAGTACATAAGAGTTTCTTCGTATAGGCTAGCGTGACCGAGCTAGTAACTCCTAGAGTATACATAGCCGTCGCTGGTGCATGCGAGGAACGACGGTGGCGTTGTCAGAATGGCCTAAGGTGTAGACAAAGTATTTCGACTTT
>LLCD01000373.1:0-20001 GCA_001414355.1 Hymenoscyphus salicellus
ACTTTTTATCTCTTCTAGTACTATATATTTTTCTTCCACTTTTTATATCTATAAAAGTTATACTTTATATACTAAAATTACCTTTACCTTATACTCTCGAGAGATTCTTACTACTACTAGATTAAAAGTAGATTTGTCGGCGGCTTTTATAGTCTTAATAATCGCTAGAATAAATAGAGGCTTATTAGTAGAGAGTATAGAAGTTTCGCTAGATATAGCTATTATAAGATAGAATATAGTATTATCGATTTCGTTAATATCGATCGATTTAAAGAATTAAGAGAGAGTAGAAGTAGAAGTAGAAGTAGAAGTATTTTAGATACTCGCTAGACTAGAATGTCTAACTAATAAAAAAGAGATAGGTTATATTAGTAATAACTCGAATAATAAAATAATAATAGTAATAGTATATAATAAGTAGTATATTCGATTTTTATATAGTATAGACATTAGAAGGTATAAGAGCGTGAGCCTCTCCTTGCCTCGCCTAGAGTAGGTAGTAAGCCTGAGTACGCTAGTACTCTAGGCTAGAAGAGACGAGGAGATGTATTTCGTTGTTAATAACTAAATTGTTAATCTTAAATTGTAGCTTTATTTTAAGAGTATAATACAGGGACGTTAAAGTAGGCAGGAAGTTATTGAAGTATTAATTAAGAGTTGAAAGCTTGTCTTCTACAGGTAGGAGAGCTCGAGTCCTTATATACTAATGCGCATGGAACCCTTCCTTGGCAGCCCACCAACTTGGGCTTGGCATACACACGTGACAAAAACGTGACACAAATAATCCTTTTGATTTTTCAAGCGTCCAAGTCTTTGGTAGTACTTCCTCGGCTTTCTTTTGTATCACTCGCAACGCAAACTCATGATTCTCTCTAGTCTCATTGCTATCGAGCTTATTGGTGCTGTCATTTTTTGGTTTTTCATTCTGTGGAGATTGCTCAGGCTTGGGTTGTTTTTCAGTTGAAGACTCGGCGTCGTCGGTTCCTGGCACCTTTGACATTCCATCTGGGGCGAGTCGCTCCCCAATTTTTGCTAGATCATAGATTCTTACAAGGACCTGAAGGAGGTTACGAAAGCGGGGGTTTTTTCTAGTAAATTTTCAACTTCCTTGCCTATCTCAGACAACGCCACCTCCTGAAGTTCACTAGTCTTCTGGCCATCTGGCCTATCACTCTTTGGTGTTTCCTTTTGTGCAGATGGGTGAGATTTGAATTTTTCATCGAATTTTATATCAGTTGGTGACGGAACCACAATTGTTTCAGGTGATTGTGTGTTGGACATCTCGAGAGACTCTGTAATAACAGAAAGCTGAATGTAATCTTATGAGAATAAGTGCAATATAATTCCAAAGTAAAAGAAATGCGGAGTGAAACCTTATACGCGAAAGCTTCACAAGGAAACTCGTGATGGTTTACCAATGGCGATGGTTGGAGAGGCACAAGCCAACCAACACTAACCCCGACAAACGAGAAAGAAAATCATGATGTTTAGCGCAAATAACCCAATAGAGAAATGTTACACATGGGTTTGAATGCATTTAGTCGAAGTTTTGCCTATTTTCCAATACTCGAATTGAATGGAGGTTGTAATTAAATGCCTGAACTCTCAGGAATAGTTGCTGATGCTCCCACTTGCAACTAAAAGCTCAAATCAAAACAAATTCAAGAGCAACAAGTACATGATTTCTCCTCCTCCCACCACGTTACCCATTTCGCGTTCAATTCTTTCCATCCTTCTTTCCCTCACTCCCCCCCTTTCCCCCCGCATCCCCCCGGTCATCAAAGACTACTTCCCTCTCACGATTTGCACTCAGTAAGTTTCTAATAGCCTCCTGTTTTTTATCTCGCTTCTCATGCTCCACCTCTTTCTTTCGCACATCAACTGGTTCATCGGGGTTTACAGTCGTTTTGACATCTCCTTCTTTCTCATCCTCCTTCGCGTCCTCCACAGGAACTGGGTTCTCAGTGGATGGCTGATCGTCAACCTTCTCGCTGAATTGTTTTCTATCTGGAGTCCAGATAAGGACCTCCACATCTTTGTCGGCCCCTTCTTCATCCTTCTCTATTATCATTATCCTGGGTGGTTCAGACATTTCGAAGAACTTAGAAGTCTGCGCGCTGGTATGAATCAAAATCTGGCTATCGACAAAAAATAAGAACTCAGTTGAGCGGATTCTTATACCAAAACCGAAATAAAGAAACCGTTCATGGCGAAGGTGGAGGGAGGAACGAGGAATTTTATAACTTGTAGCTAACTAACCAACCAACCATCCAACCAACATTGAACCAACAACTTAAGCCTGTAAAGAACTTGAAACCCCCAACACGGAGCATATTTCTGGGGGGGAGTAATATTCTACGGAATACCGGCAAGTTGAGGGACCAATAAACACGAAGGTGAAGCATGGAAATTCCCAGAGATAACATCCCACACTCTAGCCCTCAAGACTAACCAGTTATTCTCTCCTACTACCCCTGATACCTAAAGACGAAAAAGAAGAACCCCAATGCATTCCCCTCACCGAAAAAAATCAGCGCAACAATAAACCCCTAATCCCAAGTTGTCAAAGCCAAACCACCACTCGCGAGACTCAAACCAAAGATCTAAAGGTCTCAAAACAAACCCAATCCACCTCTCCTTTCCTGTCTCCTTCTCCGTTCCAATCAAACCCACGCGACAGTCTTAACCCAAATTCCTTACCTAGCTTATCCACTACGAGGAACACAGTCTAAAAAAATCCGAAATAGCAGTAAGACTCCACAAAAACTTGACTTACGAAGATGAATAAAATAAACGACCCATTATTATGCAATCACCTCGATGCATCTCAAAACCACCCCCTTCCCTCGCAACTCCCTCTCTCACCATCCAAGTCAATCCCCGGCAGACAAACACATCCAAATTTACCACATCTTTCCCAAACACTTCCCCGGTCCTCAACCTCACACCTCGCATCTCATACGCAGCACACAATACAAAAACAAGAGACTAGTAAATCGCACACTCAAATCATTATATTCTTCACCAACCAACTGACCCGCCCAACCAGCTAAATCAAGCCAGCAAGTCAACTGAACAGCCAGACCAGACAAGCCAGGTAACCAGCAACAGCAATATAGTATTATTAACAAGCTCCCTCAGGCAGTCGCCCCATCTTCCCCATCCATCCATCTCTCCCCAATTTTGTCTATCTCCTCAATTTTTCTTTCTTGTGTTTTGTTCAGTTCAAATAATTTAAATACCTACATGCCTCAACCTCCCATCCTCAAATGTTCAGAGCAAAGCCTCCCCAAGAAATATCAACCTCAGAATCCCATCAAGCTCTCAACCATCCTTCTCAAGATTCCTCGAGCCAAGTATTCTCCAAAAGATAAAAAAGGAAGCCCGTCGAGCAAAGACCCCTGGAAATTAACCCTCTTGTATGTCCCATTTTTGTTGTTCCATCCATTTCCCCAAATCCCAAATTTTCACAATCTTACAAAAGTAACTCGAAGCCTAATAACGACTATCATACTCCCTCTCCTTCCTCGGATGTTTAATAATCGTTCCAGCAGGATGATCTATTCATGTCATCGTCAGCATATTTTCCCCTCAAAAAAATCCACAAGTCGCCGAGCACATGTTCCGCCCCACTGCCCCCCCCCCGCTCCTTCATTCACACCACAAGAAATATAAAAAATACCAGACAAGTCTCCTCCCAGAGCGGCCAAACAACGGGCGGGGAAGGGAGGAAGGGGAAACGGGAAAACAGTAAACTGGGAAGAGAGAGCAAAACTGACCTTCTTTAGTAAACCGACATCCAAAAGCCTGACAAACAGGCTCATCCTTAACCATACTAACAGACGGACAATGATGTCCATAAATACAAAACTCAAGCTCGCAATCCTGCCCATTCAAGCAGGGATTCAACCTCGTCAAATAAGCAATAGCCTTCAAATCATCCTCGGTAGCCTTATACTCATGCTCAAAATGGCACTCACTCCCCTTGGCACAGGGTCCGCGCAAATAATGGTTATTGCAGAGTTTATTGTTTGTCGTTCTTCTTTTGATTTTATCCAGGACCGTGGCATTTACGATAATTGGAGGGTCGAGACCTCGTGGTCCAGGTTCCCAGCTCGGCGTAGCTGTCTTTGTTCCTTTGGATGATTTTGTACCGATCGGGGGAGGGCCAGAGGGGAGGCTTTTATTTGAAATAACGGGCGAGACGCTGGGTGGTGGTCTAGATAACAAACTCGTCAGCATTTGCCCCTCGATTTCCCATCAGAAATATTTCAATACACAGCAAAAAAAAAAGCAACCTACGCAGCAACAGTAATACCAGCCCAAGTACTCGGCGCAGTCGGCGTCGGAATTCTCGAAACTAATTTTTCAGAGCGGAATATGTTGTTGAAATTCATAATTTGTAACCCGGTGGCAGCTAACTCGCGGACGACGGGTGGGCCTTCGATGATGGTTATGCGACAGCGATCGGAGGGCGTGATGAGTTCGTCGAGGAAGGGGGCATAACCTGCGTCATGGGAGATTCCGAGGAGGACTTGTTTGCAGTTGTGGTTGCGGAGGTGGAAGCGCATGTTTTCTGTTTTTTCACTGTTGTTAGTCCAAAGTCCCACTTTATCGATCGACCAGTGCCAATCCTCAATATCTCCTTCCCCCTCCAAAATTATCTCTGCTCCCTTCCCTCTTCCTCCAAAAATCCTCTCTCTGGTATAGGACATTTAGTAAGGGGGCAAAACCGACCTTTAATCTTCGAATCTGCCCTCTCCTTCCCATGCCCAACATCCACAAAATCAAAACTCGCCTTCCCCTGCGTAAACCCCAGCGTAAACTCCCTCAAATCATCCGGACTATCCAGAGCCCCATCACGCCGCATGGCCTTTGTTAACCCGCTGACATTGGCGCAGACTTTGGCCATGATCTCGATTTCGTCTGTGAGTTCGCTGCAATGCTGGAGGACGGTGTTGCGCAGGAGGTTGGCGGCTTGCTTTCCGCCTTCGAGACCGAGGGATATTAGGGTGGGGTTGAACTGGAGCGATGTTAGGGGCTGATCGGATGAGGAAGATTGAGGGGGTGAGGAGATGAGAAGGAGGGCTTACGATCATACCATCTCCATCTATTAAAACCATAATATAAGGATTTCGATTCTGTCCACCATTCAGTAATCATCCCAACATATCCACCGTATGCCAAACGATTTCTTACCCTCAACCCCTCACAATCAATATTAACCTGCCCAACCCTCGTGGTAGCAGCATTAAGCTGCACCTGCAAATCCCTTCGACTCTTCCTCGCATCTTCCAGATCCAAAATCGCGTCCTCCAATTCCTTTCGTAGCACGGCGTTTTCACCTACTAATCGTCGTTCTACACTTTCGGTGTAGATTAGTAAATCCTGACAATTCTCATTAGTTATACATGGAAATTGGGACGAGGGAATGGAGTTCGAGGGGGGAACATACCTTTATCAATTCATCCGAGCTATCTCGTTGCATTTGCAAAGCTTGAAAGCGCGAGACGAAATCCATTATTGCTATGGGTGGCATGTTGACTGCCATGATGTCGGATTTTGCTGAACAGACGACAGAGGCGGAGGGTGGGGGAGGAGAGTTGGTGGTGTTGAGGAGCTTGGTGTTGAACAAACGGAGGGAAACTTTTTGGTGGATTTCCAGATTCAGGCGCGTGATGATCTGCAACGGGGGACGCGCTCCGGGGACTGGGGTCTCGACCTTCTCCACTTAAACCTTCTCTTCTCAATTGAAATATACGGAATATATACTAGAGAGTTTGATGTTTTCAATCGAAATCTTTCGTGTGTATTTGTTTGATTGATTGTCTCAACTAGTTTTTAGTAGAGCTGAAAACCCCAAAATCGGGCTAGCTTGTTCTCCGCTCTTCTTTCTTTTTCTTAAGGAAGCTGCAGCCAGTGTACCTCTTCGCTCAGCTTGGTGTCTCGGTGAGCTGCAGTACTTCAATCACAATGACCCATTGGTAGCCTGTGAGAATATCGGATTGGTGGGATGGAAGAGTGTCACCCGGTTGAAGTGCGATTATTATGTCTAGCCGCGCGCTTGAAGAGGTTGAATTGGAATTGTTGGTGATAGTTGGTTTTGGGAGTGTTTGGAGGAGCTTCAAGCTACACCGGGAAAATCCCAGGATGGAGGTGGGTGTTTCCCGATTTTTGGATTGAGTTCGCTCACGTGCGCCTAGATTTCATCTCATCTACTTGGGAGCAACACTTCCAACTTGGTTATCTTCTATTGCAAATTCTGGTTGGTATACAAATCATTTCCCAGGCGCTACTAGGACTTCAAAATCCCCAATTCAATATCGATGTTTTCGTCCTTTCCAGTTTTTCCCTTCTGCTCTTCAAGTTTCAATTTTTCAAGTTTTTCTCATAACCAGGTGAAATGCTTCAAAGTCGATTAAGTCGATTAAGTAGAAAATGCGTGTTTATACAGCCGCACCGCTAATAAAGACACATTACTATAAGTGTAATTATAATTCCACTTCTCTAAAAATTTACTCACACCGCTATACTACCTTCCTTAAAGAGAATAGCGTCTCCGAGTATCTCCTGACTTATTTGGTATATAGCTACGCCCTACGCCTTTCTAAAACAGCAAAGTTATTGAATAGAAATTACTTCTTTTTTAGTTAATATTCACTCATTTTATAAGACGCTACTGTCTCTTTAGTACTTCTAATCTACCCCTTCTACAAAGATTACAAGAATACTGTATGACTAATACTATATTTCTTTTCCTTGAAAACTTTATTTTGAAAAGTTGATAAATTAATTACTATTCTTAAGCAAACAAGTCCTTTGTTTCTTTAAGAAATAAGATATGTTTATCTGTTTATCATCATAGACATTTCGAGCTCAAATATAGAGCTTCGATTTTTCAGGGACTTTTAGCATAATATAGAAAAGAAGTGAAAAACAAATATTGGAAAGTAAGGAAAGTCATCTATATTCCCTTTAAAAAATCCGAGGTATGAGAAGTTTAACTGCTCTGGGGCTCTTTTACTAGTATATACACGATGTTCTCGAAGAACTATAATAGTAATCTTTATAGAAGTTTATAAGAATTGAGAAATCAATCTTTCTATTCTCTCTCAAACAATATTCTTTATTGTCCTGCGTTAATTCATATAATTCGAGGGGAAAGGGTTCACGGAGAGTAAATTCGAGTTTCTTAACTTTGAGTAAATTCAACTGTCAGGCTTAAGATTAATCAAGGGATTCAAGTAAAAAGTATCCTTTCCAAAAATAAATAGTTTCTACTTTCCGAGGAATTATTTGTTCTCAAAATCGGAAGTTGTGAAGTTTCAAATACTAATTTCAAAAAAAGATTTCGTAATTCCTTGAATCCACTTTATATTTCAACTATGTTCCTCTTTTTTAATTTTAGATTTCCAGAGAATCTACAGCCTAACGGTCTATCCGGAAAGTTGGGGTGGAGGACTTTGGAATGGAGGTATACATTGGCGTTGAAGTTTTGGAATGGTTTTCGGGTGGGACTTGAGTGGAGAAGGGGGATGCGGAATTCACCTTTTTGAGCGAAGGAAATTCAGATTATTCTCTGTATTTGGAATTCTCATCTCTGGGAGAAGAGATGAAGAATATTCACTGGTTCTTGATCTGCTTCACGGAAAGTGAAAGATTGAAGTGAAATGAAGATGAAGTTTTGCTGGGGTCTTAGGGTATGCTTCTTCAGAATCAACTCAGGCCACGGGGGACGGTGGCCAAAGTTCGGACTTTGAGGATTTAACTTCAAGGATCGTATCTGGCATTTTGGATGTGTGGTTGAGATAATGGGAGGAGGGTTTCTACTAAGCTGTCTCGAGTAGGAATTCCTATTCCTTTGGGGGGTTTTATACTTCAATTGGTGATAGTTGGAAGGATATCTTCACTTCCGTTGGATCTAACAGCTTGGTATTGTTTACTCGGACATAGCTACGGTTCAGTCGGCCTGCATTGTACAGAGAGATACCGAGATGCCTGAACTTCGCTCTTTGTGACCAGCTTCCAATTCACTTTTTAGCCAATCAAAGCCTTCTCAACATGAGCAGGGATATAGGTTCTGTTTTTAGCGTCTGTCTTGTGGTTTGTTGAAAGAGAGAGCGAAAGCGGGGCAAACAGCTCGCTTAGGCCGCAACCTTGTCCATAAAAGTTTGGCTCTTGACCTTCTTCCTTCCTTTCCTCTTTCCTTCCTACAACCTCTTTCCATCCCACATCTTTGCACTTTCCCTATCAATACTTTCCAGGTTGGTTATTAGGCCAATCTCTGGTTACGAGACCAACCTTTGAAGTATCAGAATACTCTCATTCAATCGTTCTTTGATTCCTCAATCAACAGCGACACTCATTCATCTCACTCTTACACCAAAGAATTAATAGCCTTACCTTCTCCTCATCTCCACCTTTCATTCTCAACAATGGCTACAATGACTGCAACAACAGTCCTTGAGAAGGAGAAACCTCCACTCGAGCTCGCTATCTCCGGCAGCGAGGCCTTCCTCAATGTCTTCAAAGAGAAGATGGTCCTCGACGACTCCGACAACCGCGCTCAAACCAAAGACAAAGACTACGGTACCCTCCTCGACATGCATGGCAACAAGTTCATACCTCCAGACTACACCATCAAGCAAATCTACGAGGCAATCCCCGCAGAATGTTTCGAGCGTAACATCCTCACTTCAACCTACCACGTAGTCAAAAACCTCGTGCAACTTGCTACCATCTTCTACGTCTTCAAAAAGTATCTCACTGAAGAAAATGTCCCAAGTTACTATGCTCGTTTTGCCCTCTGGTCACTTTACACTTTCATGCAAGGTATTTGTGGACTGGGGCTTTGGGTTCTGGGACATGATGCTGGTCACATGGCTCTCTCGAAGTACAAGTGGCTGAATGATACTGTGGGATGGACTCTTCATTCTGCTTTGTTGGTTCCGTATTTCTCTTGGAAGATCACGCATCGAAATCATCACAAGGGTATTGCTAATATGTTCACTGACAATTCTTGGGGTATGCCACTTTTCACTTTTCCCCTTCATAATCCTCCAGCTTTTAATGGGCGAGGTGAAGTTTCTCCTCCCTCATTCGCTTTCTCTCCGCCTTTACCTCAACAAAGACCCATGCTGATATCTCTCAGTCCCATTCACCCGCTTTGCATATTCAAAATACTTCAGCACCACCTTCGAAAATGTCATCGAGTACGCAGAAGACACGCCGATCTACACATTCTTCTACCTCCTGGCCCACCAACTCCTAGTCTGGCCCATCTACATGTCCCTCATGTGCGGAGTCGGCGACGCCTGGTTCGAAAAGCAAGAGAAAATGCGCGGGAACCCCAACCCAGCTCGAAACGAAGATGGCACCATCGTTCAAAAATACGAGTTCAAGGGTAGTCACATGAACCCATATAGTCCTCACTTTACTCCTCGCGATGCAAAGTTCATCTTCATCACTGATATCGGTTTGGCAATCACTTGGGCTTCAATTTACTATGTGGGTTCGACATATGGATGGGCGAATGTGGCGGTTTGGTATGGGATTCCATATCTTTGGGTTAACCATTGGCTTCGTAAGTCCCTCCCCCCCTTTCTTCGCACTTCTCCAAATTCCACTTCCAAGTTCCCTTCCAAGTTCTAATCCCGCCCCCCCTTTCCCAGTCGCAATCACATTCCTCCACCACGTAGACGGTTCCCTTGCCCACTACAACCCCAAACAATGGAACTTCGTCCGCGGCGCCGCGTCCACAATCGATCGAAACATTGGCTTCGTCGACAGCTGGTTCTTCCACAACATCATCGGCACCCACGTCCTGCACCACCACGTTTCCATGATCCCGCATTACCACGCTGCCAAGGCCTCTGCGGCTATCAAACCAGTCATGGGAATGCATTATCGGGAAGACAAAACGGGTGTGGGCATGTGGAATTTCATGAAGAATCTCTGGATCAATTCGAAGGCTTGTTCGTGGGTTGAACCTTCTGAGGGTGCGATTGGGGAGGGACGGGATATCCTATTTTATAGGAATAGAATTGGGGTTGGTATTGCGCCTATGGATGTCAAGTTGAAGGCCGCTTGAACGGGGATGGTGGGGTGTTTGAGGATTGCTGGTTGCTGGTTGCTGGTCATATTGAGGGACCTTGGGCATTTGTTTGCTTCGGGGTTTGAGAGGTATGATGGTGGTGGCAATCCGTTCATTTATTTAGATTTCCTTCGTTTCAAAATTTGCTGGGGTACTGGAATGGGGGAGTTAGCCGGTCTTTACAGCATTGCAGCATTATGGGCGACCAAAAGGGTAGAAAGGCTATCCGGGCTTGTTCCTTCATTTGAAACGTACACACGTATTAATCAGAACATACTTATTTTCCTCCCGAACATTCCGCTATCCTTCGGTGACTCAACTTCATAGACCCCTGATCATTTATAACACTTGTTGATAGGTACGGTGATATCTGTTATATCAAGCCACTTAAGAGATATCGGTATGCCCGTCGGGCATGCCGGCAGGAAGAGTTTTTTCACGGTAAATGAATGCGGCAATGGTTATTGCAAAGTTGTATATATATGTGCCTTCTGCTCTTGTAGAGCAAGGCAAGGAATTCAAGTATTTTACTCTTGCCCTCGGAAGTGCAGCATTTCAACAACACTGAAATCATCCAAAAGATCTTAGAGTCACTTCTCCCCCTTGGCAATTCTCTTTCTCAAAGGATAGTCCTCTCCAGCCCAACTCGTGGGCCACTCTCTTAATTCACCTACTTATAGACTCAGTACGATAACCTTATCAAAGCCAGATGGATTTTAGATTGGGTATTTCTAGTAAAAGCATCTGTCAGTATGCAATTCTGGTGAATAACACCTTGTACAAGAGCCTGGTGGAGCGACATACTTCAGGTCATGTGAGTAACTTGCCACTCACATACTTAAACTTGCAGGACACCACCTCTCTTTACCTTTACTCTTCATACACGAATGAATACAAACAGAGATTATGTTTGTGTATCGCCTCTTTACGACTACCAAGTCGTACCAACAGCATCCAATTAATACTAATTTCTAAAAGGGGTAGAGAAATCAGGAAAATTGAGACAAAGCTAGGACGATATTTTACCGCGAAACATTTTCTAGATTATAACAGTTTTTGTAAAAGCATTCAGGGATCAGAAATCTCTGGAGTAAGTAGAACAACAAGAAAAACAAGAGGAAGTTACAACGAAATTCAACAGGTAAGGAAATTACAGATGATAATAGTTCTAGTAAAAGCATTTAGATAATTGAACTTTTCAAAATAGGTCAAGCAATCAAGAAATATCAGGGGAAGTTACGACAATGTTGTGGTAGTTGAAAGGACTTTTTGAAATGTGGTCCCAAATTTCATTATCATTATTCAAGCTGCCCAAAGATAACAGCACCAGTTTCCCCCTGGTATTTCCCAAACGCCAAACTCCGTAAAAATACAGAAAAAAACCCTGGACCCTGTGTTTGTACAGACCCAAACGTAAACTCTGACAAAAATAATTAATCATTCCATCCCCATATCCCCATATTTTTAACCCAAATCAACACAAAAGACGAAACCAGAAAAAATATGTGTGGTTGGTGAAATTGGCGAAACGCAGCAGCACCGAAAGCTCTCCACCCCAAAGCTCCAAAGAGCAGGCGTGAACATTGGAAGAGGATAGAGGAGGGAGGAAAAAAGGCATGGAAGCAGACAAGAAGCATAAAAAACCATTAAAGTTGCTTCATTGTCTCTGCTCTATCCTCGCGGAAAGAGCGGGCTTTCTTCAAGGCATTCTTGACTATTGACGCGTTAGTTTTGTTACAAAAGGGTGGGAGAAAACACTTCAAACATACACTTCTTCCAGCCGCGAATGCACTTCTCCTTGATGCCCCTCTCGTAGTCAATGGTTGTGCCCTTCTGGTCAAACTCCTTTGAAAAGTTAGCAGATGTAATTGAGAAGTGACAAGGAGTGCAGCGGAATTATTTGACTTACCACGGCATCAACCTTCATGTCCTCCTCCCACAAGAGACCCGCAGCCGCCTCATTATAGGGGAGCTTTTCGCTCCAAGGTCTCATCTCCTTCCTCATCGTGCTCCTTTCTCTCTATGAATTGTGTGGGGAAGCTTGTGTTGTGTTGTGATGTGTTATGTTGTAATTTGCTGTGTAACGTGGGCAAAAACTTCGTGAAAACTTCGCGTGAACTCAATGCAATCAGTAAGTATTCACGCGTTGCAAAAAGTAAGCCCACCCACAAAGCTAGCCTTGTGCCTGCAGTCTTGCCAAATAACCCCTGTCATATCAAGTCGGAGTTTAGTTGTTAGAACTTTGACCTCTGACCTCCGCCTCCGTAGTTGGGACAGATTTGGTGCCTAAAAATATTTTTATGAACAAAGGAAATCAGATGCAGGGGTTTTAGGGGGGATTTTTGGTTAAGCGAGATTTTGGTTGAACATTTGAGCACATCTGATGCCTGGCGTCTACTAGCCGAAGGCTGCCGCACAATGACGGCCGATCTTGGAAATTGTGAATCCAGCCGCCTCTTTTCAATCTTCTCGTTCCCCTCATCGTCCGCAACCTTCTAATTCTATACGACGACATTTCAAAGATGGAAGCAACCACGGTGCAGGAGACCGCGGCGAGGGCGCAAATGGGTAAGCGATGCTCTGGATTCTTGAATTGTTCCTTCGAGCGCATCGAAGGTGCTGACTGAAGTAGAAACGAGAAGGCTCTTCGTCGACGACTCCTGGAACCTGATCGCGACGACCTCAAATCTTGCTTTCCATCCAATCCACCATCGTAAGTTGACATTCTCCTATTCCGTCAGTCTCTACTCTATTGACAACTCGTACAAATCAAACCTGGGCGGCACCAGAGCAAGGTCACGACCAAGAACAACGAATTCAAGACGAACTCGCGCGCGAAGCCCCGCTTGAACATGTTTCCATCCGCCGACGATCACGAACAAACGAGGTCAACTCCAAGATCTGCCTCCTCAATATGAACAAGTACTAGCTTAAGCCTCAGCAACTTCGAACTGCTTTGAAACTTGGCTAAGATCTCACGATTCTCAATATCCAACGACTCCATAAGCAAACCAGGGACGAAGAAGATACCATCGTGACCAGTTGCGACGAATGCCTGACCAGCGGGCAACTCTTCTCCACAAGCTGAATGAAGTGTTAGTAGATGGAGATTGAACACCACCTTCGTTTTTTTTGACCTCATACCTTGGTAAGCCCTCGCCTAGATTGACAGAGGTCTTACCATCATCCAAATTCAACATCTTCCCCAGGATCGGCCGGAAATGGATACTTTGTGGACTTTGTGGAATTTTCATCCGCCGGTGGTTGCCATTCTTGCTTTTATGCATTGTTGTCATCACATGAGCATGGCCCCTCGCCACACGGTCTTTGACATAGCCAATGGATACTTTGGCAACGATTTAATGAACAACCAACAAAATCCCCAACTAAACCAGACGATACCCTTTGCGAACCCATTATACCCAAAACCAAAGATCTATGGGTGCTTCCGGGTTTCGACTTGATAACCATCAACTCGTCCTTTTCTTCTCCAACCATTTTCTCGTGTAACTGAGGAGCAGCAGTCCGAAGCCTCAGGCATTTCATATTTAAAAAAGACTGTCGAGTTTCGACTGGAGAACCATCCGAGTCAATCAACGTCGGTACAGCATTGATTCTGTGATACCCTCGAGAGTCAATTGTCAGCTGTCTGCTTGGAATAATCACCCTCCTGCGTACAAGGAGGGGGATCCACCTCGGATCCTCTAGATCCAGTTTCCGGCTCAATAAGCTCAGGGTCGGAGACGCGACCTACACCAACATGGATCTTCAGGAAAACTTGGAGAAGAAGTACTCTATCATCTGGCGTCTCTCGGCGACAAACCAATGCGTCCACGTGAGAAGGACAAGAAGCACTCTTCCCCAAGCAACAGAGAGTTGGATGCTACCAGACATCATACCACTCACCGCTGCTCGCGCCTTGCAGAACCCGAGGTAATTCTCGTACGTGCTACCCCTCGAGAGTCAATTGTCAACCTTCTGCTTGGTTTCCTAATTCTACAACCTGCAATGTCATTGGAACTCACCACCAATACTCTGTAAGTATCTCTCGTCTGATTTTCTGTACTCAAAGACTTACACTGTGTAGGACTTGGAGTCTGATTTCCAAAACAACATATACTTATCACATTCTGGAGAACCTTGAGAAGAACGGCTGGTTTGATGGTTTCATAACGCTTGAACCGTCCCTTCTTCTACGAGGACGAACCAAGAAGAAAATCAACCGTTTCGAGGCAATCTCTGGTCATCTCCAAGATATTGCTGAAGCGATGACTGGCAAAGAGGACGAGTCGGCCATCTTTGGGGCTCCATGGATGGACTGGAACGAGGGACACCGCCTGGTGGAGGAATTGAAGAAGCAAGCCGAGAGAATCATGGCCATATTCAAGTGATCCTCAAGGTTAAGGTCCTGCCTTGTTGTAGCATGTAACGGAGAAAGTATAGAAGATTTCACAATACAATGAACCAAAAATCTGGAAAGAAGCGACCAAATTGAAATCAGAAGAAGAAAAGGAAGGAAGGCGAAGGCTGGTTCAGCAAATTACCATCTGGTCCTAGCTCTAGCGATGTAGGCAACACATGACGATGAGGTTGCCGCTGCGCGCCAAATATCTGGCCCCTCATCCCCTGGCTCGGAACTCCACCGCCCCAAGAGACCACTTGGGAACTTGACGTGGGACCTCGGGCTATCCAACCTTACAAACTCAAAGGAGTGATCAAAGTAAATTGCTTGGGGGTGGATGACGAGGTCGAAATGAAACAAGAAAGCCTTCTTGATCCACAGCTGATACCAAGGTATGTTAGCCGAGCCCCTTTTTACCCTGCACGATTTAAATTATTACAAAGCTGAGTTATTCAGGCTCAAAGTGACATTTGCTGCGGGTTTTCTATGACTAGAATAACTTGCCAGGAAACGGCACACCAACAACGCCGGCTGGCGTGAAGAAACGTCCGAAAGCCAGATTGCACCAAGTAACCGGTCTCCCACATAAGAAGCTCTGGGTAAGAGTTCTTTTTTCATTCCTCGCTTGCAGGTACTCGTTGAGGCGTCGAGGGTCAAGATGCTAATTCAATCAGTTAGGACTGGTTCAACAAGAACCGAGAGGCCGCTAAGGTAATCGATGAGAGACGGCCACGAAAGGCAATGCGATTGAGTTGTTTTTTGGAATTTGGTGCATTCAGGATGCCGTACAGCCACGAAGGTTTGTCGAGAGAAGAAGTAGCCATGAACGACCAACCCTTCCCCAACGTCAGTATTGCAGACCCCAGCAGCCGCGGTCGAAATGAAGAAGATATCAGAATGATGAAGGAAGAGATCAGGAGGTTTGAGGGGGGAGTCAAGACAAAATTTGCCCGTATGCAAATACACCAACTATATCTCTTCATTGGAAATTCGGATGACCAAGACCAACCATGACAGCTTTCCCAGTCAATTCAAATATGGATCTCGCCCTCAAGAAGGATCACCACACGAACCCCAAGATATGTCAATGGATGAACCCCAGCTCACAATTGATCAACAAATCAATGCCCCGAATACATGCTTGTAACTTCCTGCTTGCGCAATGTTAACTAGTATGGGCCGAGTTAGATAACAAAGCAACCATTGCCGTGGGATGGGGGTTGCGGTTTGCAAAGATTTTATAGACTTGGAAGCCAACAAAAATCATTTTTACCTCAAAACCAACCGAAGCTTCTCAATCAATACCAACCGACCCACATCTAGAGACCCTCCTTCGGCCAGTCACCCATGCTGCCCCCAAGCCAATACCAAGGAGGATACATGCAAAACCATCGCTTAAGTTCAATGCACCCAACCCCATGCTCTTTTAACCCAATCAGTTCTAGGAATTACTCTGTTGCACTTTGAGGGAAGCCTGTACTAACTGAGTCGAAGTCAACACTGGGAAAGAAGCGCAAGGCAAAATTTGGCCAGACGGAAATGCAAGGGGAGTCAGCCCTCCGAAACCTACTAGACGGTAGAGAGAATCGGGACGTATTGTATTCTATCGCCGTCGTTCGAGCCATTGAACCCCGTGTTGAGGAGTATACTAGCAACTATACCCCTCTTCACTTTGGACATGAAGAGAGTGGAGTGGCTGCAATATTTCTTGTATTTAGATTTCAATAAAAAACAGTATACCGTACGCGGGGCTCACACCCTCGACCATTCGCCTGTGAAATGAGTTGTGATGAGATCGCTGCACCTCTTCTTTTACTAAACAACTCGACCTTTTCAATATTTTGCGACGAATCTTTGCATCTAAACAACCTCGAATCTACTCCTGCTCTGTTTGTTTTAGCGGTAAGTCAACACCAACCTTTGTGCACAATACCAAATGCTGACAGTTACTGAGAGAAGGGTATAGCTACGAGAGTTTCACTTCTCAAATAAATTTTTTGTAAAGAACCATTGCCTGGAAAGATACAAACACTCCATTCCCATTCGTCAAAAGACCTACTTTACAATGACTTTCAAGTTCCACTTCACAGAGTCTAGTATGGACAAAGACAGCGATATCTTCCCGTTCCGTGAGTTTCACCAAAATAAATCACCACATTTTAACCTTCTCATGAGAGCCTAGACGTCTTTTCAGTTGCAAAATTCCCGAAACAGAAAAACATCTCATATCCCCTAGCAGCATCGAAATCGAGACCAGTTCAATCGTCATCACATAGGATTTTGTGATGAATTCTGCTACAGAAATTGATTTTCATCGTCCAACCCATACCTAAGATCCTTTTCCAGTGTCACCTGAGCTGAATGAAAAGCAACCGCAGATTTCGCCTATAAAAGGGACATGTTCGCATAGACTGTAAGATCATCACAGCAACACGGACATTTGTTCCAGTACAGCAGATTTCGCAATAAAAGTAGCATGTTTCCACAAACTGTGAGACCATTACAGCGACACAGTCATTTGTTCCTGTTTACTACTTGCATTCTTGGTTCTGTTCTCTGCGGGGGACTTCGTCGCCTGGCGACCTACGAGGTGAGTTCAACTTTTTTTTTTGCTAGCACCATGTAGATCCCTACTATCTTTTCACTAAGAGTGCGCTTTTACTGTCGCTTTCATTATTTCTGTCAATCTTAGTGTTGTCGCCGATTTTAATTCTTTTTTTAAAACTATATCTCTCTTTACGACTACTTTATATATAATGTAGAAAAGAACTTCTCGTCTATAGAATTTAGACAGTATATATAGTTAATAGTAATTAAAGTAAAGAAGGTACTAGTAGAGGCTTATAACAGTGTTAGCAAAGTTAAACGATACTATGCCTCTTTATAACACGCGTACGAGATCTTTAAGAAGGAGTTATAAGACGAAAGGCTTAATAAAGAAATAATTTTACAAATAGCTATTAAGATAATTAATAATATAGTAGGCCTAGACGGCCTTATACTAATACTTCTTGTCTTTAGAGTATATCTAAGGATTATAGACTAGGATCCTCCTTCGCTAGTAATTATTAAAAGGCATAAAGTTGTTTATATAGCGATGAAAGAAGTATAATAATTATACGTAAAACACTAAGTTTAAGAGGTACTTATAATGAAAAATAGCCTAAGTATAGTAGAAACTTTAAGTCTACTACTTTAGTTAAATATATAAGTCTAGTATGAAAAGAAAGGCTAGAGAGGCCTATATAAACTAATTGTAATAGATAGGGAATCTTATATAATTAAGATACTATATAGACTAACTAAGTTCTATTTAACTATTATAAAACCTTTCTATAAAGAAGAATTACTAGAGGAAAAACTATACTAAGATAAACGTAAAGTTTCTATAATTCTAAAGAAGGTTAATAAGATCTATTTAATAAAACCTATTATTAAAATCTCTACTTATATAAGACTAGTTATTAAAATTCCTATATAAAGACATTTTATCTAAGATTAAGAGACATATTTAGATAACATTAAGGACCTAGATAACTAATTTATATCTATAGTATAAGAAGAGATTAACATCTTAGAAGTTTTTATTACTAGAAAGGAAGAGGTAGATTTACACCTGTTAATCAATCTTAGGAAATATAGAGTTATTATAACTCCTAGACAACTATTCTAGACATCTTAAAAGTAGGAAATTAATACTCTAATTATAAAAGGTGTTTTTAAGTTTATTACATACGACTCTAACATCTATATAGAAAGAATCTTTAACTTAAGACTTGTGAATAAGGTAAAAGGTAAGATAACTAAGAGTTTATATAAAAAGTTACGACTTATAATCTAAGTATATAATAACTAAGGGAAGAAGATGATTTTAATATAGTCTCTAACGATCTAAAGAGTAAGTTAACAAGTAATCGTTACTCTTATACTCTTACTTATTTATTAAGAGATTAAGCTACTACTTTAAGACGTAACCTAGGCTTATATATAGTTAATAATACTTCTTAACTACTAAATCCTATCTCGACTTCTAAAAGAGTTAAATAAGCATTTTCTATAGAATATAATTATAATTATATAAAGACTATTATATAGAATCCTAGAAGCTAGAACATATTAGTAGGCTATATACTATAAACACTATTAAGAGAAGCTGTCTATGTTAACATTGTTATACGACCTATATCTCCTTGTTATAACTATAAAAGAAGTATTTAGAATCGTAGGAATATAAATAGATAATATATTAATTCTAGGAGATGATTATTTTAGAAACCTAGAGAATAAGAAGCTTATAAAGGTAAAGCTAAGTACAAAACCTACTAAGGTACTTTTATACGAAAAACTATTAATATTTAATAGCTACATTCTATATTAAGAAAAAGACAGAATCACGCTTATATAAAAAGGATAAGAAGTAAAGATTAAGCTAGTTAATCTAACTTCGTACGATTACTAAAGCTAGTATAGAGAACAACGTACTTATAGAGCGTATATATTATTAATTTATTAACTAGAAGCTATATTTAACCTCTCTATTATAGCTTAGTACTAGGAACTAATAACAGAGGACATTAAAGCTGTTAACAAACGTCTCTAATAGTAACTAGACAACCTTAACTATAGTATTAAGTATATAAGTCTTAATTTAACTTGTACGAAGCTCGTTATATTTATAGACAGATCGTTTATAAATAACAAAGACTTAAGTTTCTAGATTAGATATAAAATTATCCTTATAAACAAGATTACTAACGCTTTATATAAGAAGAACTTATTTAAGCTAAGAGGCAACCTAATTTATTTTAGTAGTACGAAAAGTAAGCGAGTTATAAGAAGCGTACTAGTCTTAGAGATCTATAGAATAGTAGAAGGTGTTAATATAGCTATTACTATTAATACAACTATTAGATGATTATAGACTAACTTAGACTTCTACTAACCTCGATTATCGTATATACTAATTTATACTCTTTATATAAATGTCTTTTTAAGCTTTGAACTACGAAAGAAAAGTAACTAATAATTAATATTATAGCTATTTGTTAATCGTACGAACATAGAGAACTTATAGAGATATAATAGATTAATAGATAAGACAACTTAGCTTATTTAATAACAAAAGAGATACTAAACAAAGTATTAGAAAAGTTTATTAATATAAATTAACTATTTATATAAATAGAAGAATAGGTTAAGAGAGAAGATAAGTAAAACTTATTAAAGTAAAGCTAGCTTTATATAGATAAAGTATAAAGATTATATATATAGGACATAATAACAGACAACGTTAATTTTTCATTTGTTATTTAATTTTATATTTAATTTATACGAGTAAAGAAAGAAGTACTAGTGTTAGAATACTAGCATGTCGACGCTACTAAGGGGCCAGGTATTCTAGAGTACAAGTTACGTTTTCCCCCTTGTTACGTTTTATTCTCTTTTCTCTGTTTTTCTCTACATGTTTAATACACGCTTTATATCACTTATCTACACTCCTTTATAT
>LLCD01000374.1:0-19975 GCA_001414355.1 Hymenoscyphus salicellus
GTCCAGGTTAGTAAGCAATACACAACTCCACAATCAATCTCTTATCTTTATATAGCTAGGCCCCGCAGAATGCTCAAATGCATCAAATGTTTTCGGACCGCTACACATGTGCGAACTCAACTCGACCTCGAGACAAGTTCTTCCTTCATCAAGCGCCAGCTAAGGGAATGTGAAAATAATCACAAAGATGTTTGGAAACCTCTCTGCCTCAACTGCCAAAGAGAGTACTTGATATTGGCACAACTACGAATTCATCTCTCATTCGATTGATATCCGATACCGGGGGCAAAAGGGCAAAATATCTGGCACTTAGCCATTGCTGGGGTGGCATTCTTGACGCGACCGCAATGACTTCCTCGACGAACTTTCAACAGCGAATTGAAAGCATACCTTTTACAGATCTCCCTAAAACCTTCCAAGACGCGGTTTCCCTTACCCGAAAACTAGAAGTTCAATGTATCTGAATTGATTCACTTTGCATTATCCAAGACAGCAAACCCGATTGGGAGGCCGAGTCCGCCGAGATGGGCAACATCTACTCGCAATCTTACCTGACGATCGCAGCAACTGGTTCTCCGGATAGTAATTTAAGCTTATTTTTCGACAGACTTGTTAGGGTTCCCTTATACGGACTAGTAATGCCAATAAAGACCCTCTCGATTTCCACGGAATCTCCTGATTTGCCTTCAACTTTCTTTGTTCGTCCGATCCTAAAACAAGCACATCACTTCATCTCCTCGTGTAGGACTTACATGTGAGAATATGCCCCTCTCTTGACAAGGCCCTGGGTATTCCAAGAACGGATCCTTTCGCCACGAATCATTCACGCTCCTGCAGAGCAAATGTTCTAGGAATGCAGGGAAAATATGAACTGCGAGTGCTCATCTATGAAGTACAACCACAAAGATAACCTTCTATTGATTGACTACCATGGACAGTTGAAATAAGTCTTCGCAACCTGGATCGAATGCTGCGGAAGGACAACACCACCAAATATTCCAGCTATGTGGGAATCTATCATCCTCGCATATTCACAACTCTCCATTACTCGCGAATCCGATAAGTTACCTGCTCTCTCGGGAATTGCTCGGCGAGTAGCATCACCAATAAGCGGGATCTATCTTGCAGGAACATGGCGCGAGCACTCTCCACAAGCTCTTTTGTGTTCCAAAGTTAGTTTTGCTAAACGAAGAAGTAATTCCGGGGTGCCAACTTGGTCATGGGCATCACTTAATCTTACCGACAACGCGATCGGGCATCATCATGACACAATTATTGTGGATAAAAGACTTGCAGTGGTTGATGCGTACTGTATTTCTGATTCATTCGCCTTCCCATCAGATGGCACTATAAGTGTCAGGTCTGCCATGCTTCATGGCAGTGTAAATTCGAAGTGCAAAGTCTTTCAAATTTGAATACCTTGGAAAGGAGCAATAGAGCTCAATCGTTGCTCTAGGGACCTCCTTTTCAAAGTACTCCTTATATAATCTCCAACTCTACATACCTGCCTGTCTTCCTCAAGTCCCTCCCTATCCATGATTCCATACACATAACTGTCACCAATCAGTTCCCACTTTGTTTCCTCGCTCCTTCTGAGTATGAGCGGAACCTTTGCCCCTTTTACTATTGCAACACAATCACCTATTTCTGCTAAATCAGGAGCAAGTCCAAGATAACCGCTCTCCGTGACAGCCATTCGTCGTCCCACTGTCCGTACTATCCTCTCCAAGATAACGTTTAACTTTGTAGCGTGGACTCGCTTAAAATCAGTATAATTGGTACACGTGACCTAAAAAAAAAAAATTTTTTTTTTTTTTTAGAATCACAGCTTTCTTATATAAATACAACTTCTCGATTCCTCATTTTAAGGAGTTTGAGGAAAAATGAAAGTACTTTTTCATAGACTTCGCATGACTAGCAATCACTAAGCCATATCCAAACCTCATCCAAGATTCTCACCAAGCGATGAATTTAGGAACACATTCATTTGTAGGGTGGAAGTGAATTATGTCGCAATCTTCTTCGAGGCCCTTTATAGATACAGAACTACGTACGTACGATCGAGCCAGGGTTGTTGATCCCAAACCAATCACCTAACACCCTCCCCCAAAAGCCTCCCCTCATCCCCCCTAATCGTCCCATTAAATACCTCCACCATCCTCCAAAAGAACTCCACATCCCCTTCTCCCATAACCCCCCTCACTCCAACCCCACCCATCCTAATACTCTGACTACTATTCCCCTCCACAACACTAACATTCCTCCCAACACTCTTAAACAACAATCCACTCCCACTCTGCGTTATATTCGTACTCACAATCCCTCCAGTTGCTACTCCTTTAACCACATCTCGAGATTTGTCCAGAGTTTCAAATGCGAGAAGTCCTTTGGGATGAACGGATGTTCCAGATAACGTGGTGTCTTTAGAGCGGGAAAGAGTTCCCAGAGTAGTGGTGTTTTGATCGAGAGAGGTGACGATGTTTGTTATATTTGCTGTGAGGGGGTATGTGTATGTGTATTTGTAAGGTGTTGGTCCGTCAATCGTATCTGTTCCTCTTGTTGAGATGGTGTTTAGTTGTTGGAATCCGGAGAGTAATAAAGTCCCATTATCCGTGTGAGCCAACTGTTGACTCCATTTCACATTCTTCTCGCCGTACTTTTTGGTTTTGATTGTTGATGTGTAGGAGAGATTTCGTGATACGGAGAGGGTGTAATCAAGTCCAGTATTCCCGCCCGTGGAGTTTTTTTGAAGTTGTTGAGACATTTGAATATTAATACTGTTGTCCATGATAGTTGGTGTTGGACCTGTCGTTATCGCCATTGGATCCTCATCTTGCCATAAAAACAACTTCCCAGTAACAAGCCAAGAACTAGTCGTATTCTTACTCAGGCTCGCAGTCATCCCATCATCATCCAACCCCACAACTCTCATCTCAAACCGATGAGGGTTCCCATCACATAACACCCCCAGGAAAGGCGAGACATCGATTTCATACTCTTTGAGGTCAAAAGCGTCAATTCCTACTACCGGGTTCCAGAGGGAGAGGATGACGCCCCCGGTGAAGATTACGGGGAAAGGCCATTGGACGCCTATCAACATGTCATCCAGCCAAACTTGGACTTCTCTGAATGGCGAGTTACCTGCTAGGAGGGAGCTAGGAGGGAAGGAGCCATTGATTGGTGGAGGTGCGAAGATTGCGGAGGAGGAGGTGAAGACGTTTGACCACCAGAATTCTTCGTCTGCCTGACCCGTAGAACTCAGTGAGAAAACCGCACGATTCGTATTGCGCGGGATACTTAAAGAGGTCAATGCATTATCAGCCGGGAGTTTGAAGACGGAGGGGGAAGTGGTATTTCCCAGAGAAATGGGGAGGATGAGTGTTGCGGGTGGTGGTTGAGAAGATAAGTTTGGGAGAGTGAGGAAGGTGGCTGTTAGGGTTGTGGTGTAGACGCCTGTTAACTGTTTTTTTATCAGCCCGTGTTGAAAGAGAGAGGAGAGTTCAATGGGAAATGGGAAAATGGGAGAAGGGGGAGATAGAGAGAATTGGGGAAAGTACATTGACGGTGGTTTGATTCGGTAAATCGAAAATTACTTTCTGGGGGGAGCGCCAAAAATACATATACCTAACACCATCATATTACCATTCTCATTCCCGCAAACGTCATCCCCACTCTAGACGTACTCAGACATATCCTTGACATAGGTCCAGATAATCCCATCTCTCTTCGGTTCTTCGGTTGAAGTACGAAAGACTTCGCTTGCACCAAAATACCTGTTTCTCATAAGCCAAAAATATCCCCCTCGCTCAATCTCATACTGAAAGCTTGGACTTACATTATCGCAAGTCTATCAAACTGATTCCCCCTTGAAGTAACAGTTAAATTCATCATCACAACATTAGACTCCTTCATACAAGAAGGTGGTGTATAATCTCCTAAATCCATGTCATCAGTTCTGCGTTCATACCTCGCTATCGCACCCTCCACACATACAAAAAAGATAACAACATACCAAGAAAAGGCATCCCAAAAGAAGCATTGAAAACATGTTGCATAAGAACAACCTCACAAGCGCTTCCAGTTTCCGCCGTCGCAGCCGTCTGTGGATTCGTAAAGGTGGAGTTTGAGAAAACATCTTGCATCCGTCCATTTGAAGCGAGAACAGGGATTGCGAGTTGGAATGTATTAAGCGCGGTTGGTGTTGATGACAGTGAAGTTGTGGTGGTGGAAGTTGCTTCTACGAGGGAAATTGGGGATTCAGAAGACTCGGCAGCTGGAGGTAGGGACAGAGCTTTTTTCTGCAGTTTTGAGAAGGAGATGGGAGAATTCGAGAGGTTTGCGGAGTATGTTAGGTAGGAGATTAGGAGCATGAGTTGGAGTTTGAAGAGTCTTGCCCAAGGCGCGGAGATACTTAGCCATCGTGAGAGACTTGGAAGTTGATTTCGAGGTTTCCGAATTACCAGAATTTTGCCCTGGGAAGAAGCATTCCGACACTCCATCTTTTCGCACCCTTTTCAAACCCCGGCGAACGGTAAAAGTGTTACAAAACAAGATATTTGAAGAACCCTCGCTCGTGACCCTGGCGGATACTTCTGTGTTGGATCTTATCCAAACAATCGAGCCTAATTACCTCAAGGCTAGTAATAGGCAAGATCATGTATCAAATCCAACCATCACAGTGCAATCCACTCTCTTTCAACTCCTACTGCGCCGAATCTGGGTAGAAATCCGAACTTAAGGAAAACTGGGAAATAACGACAGCACAATAAAAGCAGAGATGTTCACACGGATCATATCTCAAGTGGGTATGGTGGGGGAATTTAAGCTCTATAGATAAGCCGCACCACCCTCGATGTTTCGAGACTTCAGATGATACTCAACTACAACGATGCACGGATGAAAAAGAACGGATAAACAACGATCCGTTAATAGTCTTTTCTTTTCTCTTATCAGCTGCTTGCTTACGAAATAGGTGATAAATAATCAAGGCAAAGAAGACAACTGCTGGAAATTTGACATAGGATGAGAGTACATGTAGACGAGAAAACAAACTAATAAACATGCACTTTTCGACGGGGTTTATCAAGAGAAAATCAAAGCAAATCAAATGTATTCTCAATCTATCTACCACCTGTTCTTAGAATGAAAATATTCAAGATGTTAACCATCCAGAGGGCAAATGGGTCTCGTGTATTATGCAGACTAATAGCTAGCAGCAGCGAGATTCGTTTCCACGATCACATGACTCGACCCCCTTTATCAGACTGGCCACTGAAAAGTAACCCATGAGATCTGAGACTTTACTTTTTGTAAAATCGCTTGTTTATGACTTGTTTTGAGACCCTGCAGGCACATTATCAGTGCAGGTTGTAAAACACGTGATTCATCTCTAAGTCCTGAAGCAAAACATTTCTCCACTCCACTCCTCCACCCAGTTGGAACAGTCATTGCTTTTCAACTGATTCAACTTAATCGAAAGAATTGCCATCTCTAATCCTCGCCTCAGAATAGTTTAATCTACGAACCTCCTTATAAAGGTTTGGAAGTACTACCCATTCAAGTAATAAAAAATTACGCACCCCTGGTTTTTGCGCTTAATTCATGAAGCCAGACTATTCAATCTTGTGATATCGCACAGCTGGGCACAACTGAAGAATACCAAGATATCTCATCCAGCACTGTAGAGTAGCGGGGCGGCAGATCACATGGACGTTCACTATTTGGCTCCAACGGTTTGTTATTTGGCTTCAAACTAACCTAGCTAGGTACTCATCTCGTAACAACAATACGTATATAATATGAGTCTTCTATCTTGCTAGTACAACTTTCTTCTCTCCCACTAAATTCAAGTGCAAGCCTTGCCTGGCTTTACCTAGAGTAGGTTTGCTTGATGATAGTCGAGAAGAGGCCCGAAAGTCCCTCTTTCATCTTGTGCAAATGGAATCGGATGATCATCACGCACTTCCATCCCTTCGCTTAACAATTGATCTTCGTACTTGTACATTTCCCACTGCACATCGTCCGGGGTCTGTGTTTCCCCGCGCAGGGAATCATGAGCAAAAGTCCCTTCAAGGTCGGTTTTGAATACCGGCCCATACTTCTCGATGTGTTTCCAGAAGCCCTCCCTGGTATACTTCCGCCAAGGTTCATGCCAGATGGACGCGGGGAACTCAAAGTCAAGGGCATAGCGGGTATAGTGGTGAAAGGACTTTCGACCGATACAGGCGCGGCAGAAATACCCACCGATAAATGCTCGCGCCTCTTGGTCGAAGTAAGGTGCCCGGAGGAAGGCGATGTACCGAAGATTTTTCGGCTTCTCGAATAGCCTCCCCAGTGAGGCGGCGTGCTCTGCTGACTTTGGTGCTCGCAATTTAGCACGATGGGGTTCTGGGTCCGGATCTGCGTAGTCGTAGCCCCTTTTTTTGAGCTCAGCAATGACAGCACGTCTGTCGAACATGGGCCCCTTCTTCTCTATGATAGCCAAGGGCCACGGTTCACCGTAAAAACCAGGCACTCCAAAAATATGTGGGATCTCGAGTAGTATCTCGATTGATAACCCGGTGGCCCTCGCAATTTTCGACATCGGTATGAAGTCACGGAAGCGTCTCCAGCAGGACCAACATACCCGCTCGGCGGTGATGAGGTATAGCAAGTCTCCAAAGTGACTTTTGCATTTGCTGCATCGTGTCTCTATTAAACATGCAACAAGGTGTCCCATGGAATAGAAGTGACAGCGCATAGTGACGACGGCGCCCAAGACCTTGGGAAAGGTGGCAACAATATTGAAGTCGTGGGAGGACGTTACAACCGCAGCGGAGCGGTGATTGACACTTCGAAATTCCAGCACGCTTAAAATGTCAAGGTGGGATAAAATACCGTGCAGTATCTCGTTGGGAAACCGTGTGAGGGAACCTAGTGGAAATAATTGGGAAGCCCGAGGAATGTTCTGGCTGAGCTCGTAGTGCTTTACAATTGGATTCATGGCTCCCAATAGGCCATCACTTCCAAGTACGTAGTCACCGACGAAGAATCCAGGACAAGGAGCGCGAATGGCGATTTCATTAAAGTTGGTGATGGCAGTGCTCGTCATTGCTAGTTGTTTCCAGGGCGGCAGGGGGCTTCAGGATAAAATTCTATAAATGACAATGTGAGAAAGGTGGAGAATTGAAGGGCAGTTGCAGTATAAGAGTGTGTTCAAAATTTTGTGCCAACACTCGTGGAGAGGGGGTAATAGATAGTTTGGACTCAATGGGCGCACAGTTGTGTTTTATTCACCACAGGCATGCGGATTGGTTCTATTTATAACTCTGGACCCCGAGCCGAGCGTCACGAGAAGCGGGGTAGTTTACCAATGCTGGGTGAAGGGTGGTGAGTGTTTTATTTATTTATATCTCTGGAACCTGAGCTGAGCATCACGAGAAGTGGACAAGTAATTTAATTACTTCAAATATTATATTTGATGAAAGTTGTATATATTTTTGAAACGCCGTTCTTCCTTTTTGCTGATCAAATTTCAGTTGGGAGAACATTTTAGAACCATCCCCTCGCTGATATCAGCGTATTACTTTCGAACTCTTGTCTTATTCATAACGCATTCTATCACTCCCATCTATTTAGTCATTTTTCTGCTTTCTGGTCACGTCCAACCACAAGTGACCTGGCCCCCTTTTCTTTTGGACTGGCAATATTCATTGCCAAGGTGAGCCAAGGTGAGCTTGAGGGCACGTCATGAAGTTACACTTTAAAAGTTAAGTCTTTGCTCGTCGACTATCATTACATATTACTGGGTAATAAAATCAATAAGGGGGATGCACATTGAATAACCTTCACATCTGCACTCGTAAAAGTGAGCATACCAAAGGTAACAAAAGTAATTTCAACTATTTACCGAACGCTATGCCACTCAGTACAATACATATATGCTTCTCCAAAACAGAAACCCGGAACTAATCAATCAAAATGCAAGAATCCACCGAAAAGATAAACACAAAACAAAAACAAGACGAAGTAAAAAGAGTTCACACGCAAAGTAGACAAGAATAGCACCCAATAGCACAAGGTAAGCTGCTCGCCCACATTTATAAACCGAGCTCAATCGCGTCATCCTCTTTCACCGTTGCAAAATCCGCTTGATTCCCAATTGGAGAATCACCCTGACTCCACATCTTGATGGGTGTATCATCAAAAGCTGCGGAATCATATCTCCAAATCTCCTCAACATTCGATCCCGGCTTCGTAAGCTCAAAAGCTTCAAAATCCGTCCAGAACTTGTCAGCGGGGGCATCTGGCTCCCCCTTAGGCATCAAAATGCGGACCTTACCTCCGCCCGCGGCAGCGAGTCTTGCGGAACCGTAAGACGAAACCATATCGAACCAATACTTTTCATGGCCCTTGGGTGCATCTCCAATTTGTGCCGATAGACTGGGCGGGTTGAAGACCTCCTGTAGCTGCTGGAGGTTGTCTGCGGGGGCAGCTGGATCATCGCTGGGGACAGGATGCTTGCCATCTTTAACTTCCTCTTGGAACTTAGGTACTAGCCGAGGACCTCCTGGTGCATTTCCATCCTCGCCTAGCTTAGTGAAAAAAATCCAGGGTCTTTCGGTATTGGTTGCCTTGTTGAAATCGAACCATGTTGAAAATCTATCAAAAGCAACGCGGACTTCTGAACCCGGTTTTAAACCCATTGCGAGCAACTCGTCTTCTGTCCCTAGAGTTGCTGTTCTGGGGGCAGCTGGGACTGGAGCTGCCCCTGTTCCGGCTCCGGTGGCGGGTGGATCCCCCCCAAATCGTGGTGGGGGATCGGATGGGGTTTTTGGGTTGGTACCAATGCGTGGGGGAGCTCCAGGTGCTGCTGGGCTTGTTATAGGCTTAGGCTTTGGTATAATTGGTTCAACTCGACGAACGAGGTCCTCTAATGTCTTCGGGACCGTCAGGCCAAGGGGAAAACCAGTTGATAGTTGTTGCAAGCCGAGGAGGGCTGCAACAAGTAAAGCTCCTTGTCCATTGAGAAGCTTCATGTTACTTTGGAAGGAGTAGAGGAGAAGGAGAAGATCTCTAGAGAAAATATCGAGAATGAGGTAGAGAGAGGAAGTAGAAGAGACGGTTGTCGTGGAAATGAACTAAATGACGAGATAACAGAGGGAAACAGATTTTGTAGTAAGCTTTGAGGTTTGAAGAAAAGAAGAGCGATTGTTGCGATGATGATTCGAATTGTAATATAGAGCAAACTACCAAAGACTTTATACATTTCTTCCAAAATCCTATTCAGTACCAACTGCTTCTCTCACCTGACAAAAACCAACCTGACTTTCATCCCAGTAGGGTAGTTGAAACTTTCTCGCCAGCATTCACTCCAGAATTTCAAGGTTACAGGAATTCTATAAAAGATTGAAACTTGGGCGCAGTGCGGCTCCACTGCACCGGGTCTGCGCTTTACGAAAAACCTCTGAAATTCCCAATAGTTGTTGCACTTGACGTACAGTTGTTGGCATTGCGGTTCCATTTCATTGGTTATGCGCTGAAGGAAATATCTCTAATAGCTGTGCGCTTGACGTACAGTTGTTAGTTGTTGGTTGTTGGTTAGTGTTGTTGGTTGTGCGCGCTTGAGGTGGAGGTTTTCTTGTGGGGTTGATACAACTAGCTATTCATAGCGCTTATTTACAGGAACCCCCAACTTCTATATCCCCATAATATAAGCGTTGTCGGACACCTTCTAGCCGGATTAATAGAGTATTTCGAGATGTTGTAATGACGTTTCAGCTTTTATATTTAATTTATAAGGTCTTTCGCAAACAACGTAGTTGAGATAATTCTTCAAAAATAGAATCACCGGGTCAAAAAAGTATTTCGAGATGTTAGAATTATGTTTCAACTTGAATATTCAAAGGTCTTCCGTAAACAACCTAGTTGAGATAATTCTTCAAGAATAGAATCACCTAATTTAGGCCACCTTCTGTTTGGATTGCCTCTCTTCCTTCGTCTTTAAACTAAACCAGGCGTCGGCGTCATCTCTCCTGCCTACAGAGCCCCAAGAGAGTTGACTACTTTGACTGAAGTGGGTTATGTGCTGTATATTTGCAGTGTATCACACATTTATGTATAAAGGAGAAGGTCCTACTTGGAAGTTCAAACTCTTTTCCCCATCACACAGCATTCTCATATCTTATCTCCATCTTTCTTAGTCTATCCCTCATCTTTTCTTGGTCTTTTCCTTGGTATCTTCTTTGATCTTTTACTTCATTTCTTCCAGCAAAACATCTTATCCTCAACTCTTTTCCAGCATTTTATTATCATCGTCTCTATCATTCCACAGTAATCTCAAACCATCTTATCAACCACCCGATTATCCTCTCAAAATGGCAAACGCAATTGTCATCATCGCAACCCTTGGCTTATCCATCTTACCAATAAAAGATATAGTCTTTCCTCCCCCACCATCCGACGAAATCACCAATATCCGAATCGGCGCTGGCTCAAACAACAATAACGATGGCTCCATCCCCGGAGTTCACCTCTTCGATTTTGAAGGCAAAACCATCGGCAGAGTCAAATCCAACGGCGACAAAATCCAAAAGGGTAAAGACCACGACATCAGCGTCAACCATCGCCTCCTCACCGACAATGCAGCCGCGCAAGCCGAGTATATTTCCGTCGTCCAAGGAGGTAACGATGCACTCTGCATCTCTTACATCACAGCTGAACTACCCAACGGTGTGCAATATTCCTGGAATGGAGATATCGGCTTCCAATGCGGTGCCCTCTGGATGTTTGGCAACACCACCTTGACTGCAGATGCCGCCGGTGGTATCTATCAGCCCCGATGCATTTGGATTGATGGGGATGGCAGTGATGGAATTCATACCAAGGCCATGGGCATCCACCTCCCCTCCTTCCTCGCAAATCAAGACCGACTCGACCAGTATAATCAAGATAACGACGTCATGTGCAAGGCGGATCCGCGATTCAAGCTGTACGATCAGCTCACAGTTGATGATGCGATTCCTCATTTCAAGAATGCGCCTTTCAATCTCACGACGTTGGTAGATTTCGATAGGGATGCGACGCTTAATCCTGGCAACTGGATTACTACGCTTGTGGATAAAACACCGATTAAGGGGATTGAGGGTAAGAAGCGAGGTCTGAACCAGCGTGGCAACTATACAACAAATGGTAACGACAAAATCATCAGCACCAACAAAAGCAGTGACCAGAGGAACACCACCACCACCATCACAGCACCAAAACAGGGCACCAAGCACGTTGGACAACTCATCAAGAGCGGCTCCCAATACCACAGTGCCTCGGAACTTTGTGGGAGTGCAACCTCTTACGGCCCAGACTTTGTATCAATTCACGAGGGGGTATTCTGCGACATGGACCAGAAGAAAGTCTGGCCCCTTTGCAAAAATTCGAAGGATGCAGCCTGCTTTGATGACAACGCTAACAAGATGCGTCTTGGTGCTGGAAATAGTCGACGTGATGGTAAGGGGAATGTGTTACCTAGAAAGGTCTACAAGAATGTTGAGCAATGGTAAGGGGGGAGCATAGACGCTTCATTGGATTTTAGACTGCGGGCTTTTTTGTATTGGATGTGAAGTAGTGGGAGAGTGAAGTGCTTTTGCGAAGTGGAGTTGGTTTTAAGGTTGCTTTTCGTCTTTGATTTTATGTAGTAAAGCGTCCGGTCGGTTTCGATGGGAGTTATATCTTGATATGCTTGAAATTTTGAGTTTCCCCGTTCAGTCTCCCTCATGTTAGTTTGCCATCTAGGTAGAGCTAGAGGAAATTTAACGCGTTTGACTATCTTCATGGTTTCTCATTTCCCGCCCACGATTAGTATATATATATATATATATACACTTAAAAATGTGCGCGGGAAAGTGGCACTTTTGATCTAAATCAGCACTTTTAACAAGTGCACTTACTACGAAGTGGCTCATTCTGCAAAGAAAATCCACTTTCTAACCAGCTCAGCCTCAAAAAGGCTCCATTTATACCCACTTTTCAATGCACGGTTTCAAGTGTGCAGTACATATATACTGAGGAAGAGATATATTTCCCGTTCTGTTTATTTTCAATTGCATCCTCTTCAAAACCAAAACCAACTCGTTTTCAAGCCCGTCCAATATCACCACCTTCAGGCCCAGAAGTCAGTTCCCCGAATTTCAAATGCACTTGCTTGACGTCTTTATCCAGTGGTAAAGATCCTAGGGAGGGTATCTAGCACAGTATTTCTTGTAGTTGAAAGGAAAGCAGAAACGCAGTGTTATGCTCATAGCATTCTGTATCGAGGCAAAAGAACCGGATTCCCACGCATATAAGAGTCGTGGTAACCGCGATAGAGTAGGAGAGACTGAGACTGAGACTGTTGTATTGAAAGGTATTGTAGATTGCGGAGTAGTGATTAGAGTGGTTTAGTTTAAAGAACCACTGTTGAATAAAATTAGTAAATGAATTTGAACGATTTCAATACTAGAAGACATATGATATATTTCCTGCTAGCAAGTTGGCTGTAGGTTTGATAAGAAGGTAGTTAATAGTTAATATACGTGTTTGATTAATACACATCCTGGAAGGCATGTAGATGCTTTCGGGCTTGTGTAGTTCACTATCTTGTACTAAATAAGTGAGAAGTCTGAGTTCCTAGGTCGGAATCAAATTTCGAAATGCAGTAAGTTCGGTGAGCAAAATCATACTCAACTTCTCGTTGCCCGTATAGTTGTTAGAATAGGCGACTACATTTGTAGTATTTGGAACTATCTGCCTTTTAACGCTTTCGCTCTGAATAGTCGTAAAAGATGGAGATACCGCGACATAACTTAGAGAGATTGTATATTTCAAGGCTTACGTATACTCCCTGCGAACTCCCTGCGAACTCTCTGCTTTGGGTAGGAACCATAGCGTTAAATCCCCAACTGTTGTGACACCTTTCTGCCTCCCGTCCATGTTTCAAAAGCGATGCTAAACGAAGAGCTTCAGTTGATTTAAAGTCTGAATACGTAGCTGGTGAGTTATGTCTTGTCCGCCCAGGAAGAGTGAGAGGCTTCGAAATGCTGGTGGAAGGTCCTCGTACCGAGTACCCAATTGATCCCCTTTGGACTTAACTAATTCGTTGATTTCATAACATTTTGTTCCAAGAGGGGCGGAGAATGCTACCGTTGATACAATATCGGCTAACGAAGACGAAGGGAAATTAGTCTGTGAATAATCTCGTTCCACCTTCTTGTGATATGGATATCATCCTTCGTGGTATAATTCCAAAGCGGTCTGATGTTCTGAGGACTTGTAAACAGTTTGTGTTACTAGCAAGCTCACATGCGGATGGGTAGAACGAAGGTTTTTATTAGAGCTACCAGCCAAAGACCACATCTGGTACTCAGAAATAGCTCCTTGAAAGCTGTTTGCAGCATTACATTCCAGTAAGAGTGTACATCAACTGAGGTTGTAAGAGGAATTTCGTGCGAGTGGGGGTATAGAAAGGACTGTGTTCTAGTATGCTTTGTTCGCCATTTTTACGATTGACTATATAGCCATATTGTTGGTCAATATCGTGAGGGTGGTTGATAATTTTGGACTTTGTAGATAAAACGTTCTATTTACCAACACCTGAGAATGAGACCATTCTAAGTACTGCAAATTAATCTTGCCTACTTCGACTACATATTCCTCTTGCACTCTGTTAGCTAGATTAGATACCCCATCCAGATTTGAGGCTTTCAAAACGCAGTCAATCCAAGCTGCACTTCAAACGAGAGCACCTGCTACAATGAGGTCGATCCACTATACAAACCCACATTCTAAGCAATTCAGCATCAAAAGTAGCCTGCCTGCCTTCGATGCCTACTTTCAGTGTAATTCTTGAAAAGTACATCTCAAGCTTTGGAATGATACCTCATTCTCCCTAGCATTTCGCCTTCCCTGGCGTCTTTGTTCTCTACCTAACTAGGGGAGGGACAAGTAACTCACAAGATCCCGAATCCACTAACCTGGTTAAATATTAGAGTTACTCTCAAAGAGCCAGAGGTTAGGTGGAATAACTTCGTTTTTGAGTGAAAATTCTAGGATTTGACTAATCCTGCTATATTGTTAGTCAATCCCGAAAATGGTAAATAAAGCATATCAGTTCTCATAAGCAGTCCTGGTAGCAATTTCTAAAACTGATGTCGTGGTATCTTTGGTATATAGACTATGAATCTAATTTGATATAGAATAATTGCGAGACAGCTATGATGTTTTTGATGTCTCGTTACGCTACCCTGAGACTATGGATAGGCTTCCGGGGGGAGCTACGGACGCGATACTTATGATTCTACTAAAGTTAATACAATAAGTCAACCCTTTTTAGGTGTGGTTCAACATGTTGTTAATCCGAGAAACAAGGCAAGCTTTCTATATCTTAATATCTCCCAGTTGAATAACGCTGTTAGATTTAAGGTTGAAGAAAGAAATTATCTAACGTTTCTAATTTTTAGGCTCGCTATTTAGTTACTATTTAAATATACTATATGTATATAGCTATAGCTACTATTACGAGACTATAAACTACAAGGTAGAAGGTAGAAGAACGTTTTTCTAAAGAGAACTATCTAATACTATTATTTTAAGGAGCTGATAATAGTTCTATTAAGAGAGCGATAGAATAAATAGTGTCCAATTGAAAGTAACAGCCCAATTATAGCGCAAAATGCGAAATAGGAATTATGTTGCCAATAAAGTCCCCATTGAACATTCTTCCGAATCGTAACTGGGCCACTTTACTTATGCTGTGGTAGGGGACTTGCTAGCTCTAGAATGGTTTATTAGTAGAAATTTAGTACGGGTTGGCGATCGATAGCAACATTTCCTCGGGATGGCGGAGATAGTACAGAGACTTCCTCATTTGATGAACCAAGAGCTGAGACAAAAAATATTTCTAGCCTCGCGGGGGTTGTAGTTTCTTCGACCTGCGTGGCATTGTTCTCACTAAATAACGAGTTTCAGCGATTCTAAAGAGATCACTTCCTACGAAGCGGATTCTGAATTATAAGTCTGATTTATAGCAACCATGTATCAAAGCGAACGAATTGATATCAAGATTCAGATCGACGAAGAAAAACAGAAAGAAAAGGGTCTTTGGCATAACGGGGAGAGAAATTTAAAAGCTGAGCAACCTGATATATTGTAACCTATAAAACCCAAATGCAGCCGGCTGCCTGTCCGGATTGTTATCATTGCCCTTCGTGTTTATGCTAGGGATTGAAAGATGTATAGTTTTTCTGAACGAGCATAGGGGTTGATGATGGGACTTTAGGGAGGGGGATCGGGGGGAGGTATTAGTGGGTGAGGTTAGGTGATTTTTTGTTTTAGAGTTGGGAAAGATTTGAACAGGTTGATATTTTTGTTTCAATGGAATTTAAGGACTAATCATTAAAGTAAGCTAAAATGTTTTCTTGAGGTGTAAGCCACTCAACTACGAGCCGTTGGTTTCTCATGCGAGTAAGCTTTGAGTTAGCTAGTCTTTTTTTTTTTCTCTCGCTATAAAATTCCGGATAAGCTAGTGATTTGTTTCTTCGTAGATAAACATTGATTTTTAGATAGATAAGCTATCATCTTAGAGACAAGCTTATATATTTCTTTTTTATTATGGGTAAGCTATTATTACGAATAAGGTAGTATATTCTTTAGAGGATAAGCTATAAGTTTATAAATAAGCTAGTAACCTTTTCTTTGTAGATAAGCTATGAAATTTCAGATAATCTTTATTTAGGGATACTACGTACAGGATTTAATGTATGGAAATGAGGTCATTTTATCGTCTACACCCTGAATTATTTAAGCACGTTCTACCAATGACAGCTGTTGCTGAACAGGTGATTCTTGCTGCTTTATCCTTAGTATTTCTAGTACAAACTGCAGTCCTTCGCATCAGCTTCTCTAATTTAATCATGGATCCTCATACACCTGAATATAGAGTGCCTACACCAAAAACACGGCTTCCACTTACTTCGCGTGACGATAGGCTACGTATTCGTACCCTTTATTTCGATGTAGGTGTAACGATTCTCAACAACTAACTAATCAGGTGACTAAGTATCGAAGGTTGGGATGCGGTAGAAGGTTCAGATGCGCGGGTTGTTCACTTGGAAGTAAACTCGTTACTTGTATAAAGTCGTCAAAGGTAAAAGGTATTAATAACTAAGTAAACTAAGTTAAGCACGAAGCTCCTATCTAATAGCAGACGTGCTAGTCTTATATAGAACCTTCTGTTCTTAGATCCCTCTTGGATCTATGGATCCCTTTAGGATCCTCTGGGGTCCATCACGTGACTATAACCGAATGAAATCCCTGGATCGCTTAGCTAGTCTAACCGATCCCTATTCGCTATAAGGGCCCGCGATGTACTTGTCCTGTCAGGGCGCCGCCTGGACTTCACTTTCTACGTACTAACACGTGATTCGTGACAGTAGGTTAGACAATCAACAATCTTTTACTATAGCCATTCTTACAGCATTAACTCTATTATACACTCGAAACTCGTCCTACCCCTCAAAGACACGCTACTTGTAGTCGACATCCTCTCCTTGATACACCTCATCGTAAATCACTAATAGCTTAGGCTACTACAAGCTCCTAAAACAGAGACGTGCCCTAGGCAGAGCTCCTATAAAACCTAGGATAGAATTACTCCTCTTTTGCTCTTTGGACTGTGTTTAAGAAGGAGGGATATGTACGTGTAGTAAGGAGAAATAAGCCACCTTTATCAGAAGCTAATAGGGTTAAGAGGTTAGCCTAGGCAGAGGAGCACAAGGATTAGACAGATGAGTAGTAGGGAGAGATCCTTTAGAGTGACGAAACATAGGTACAGCCTAGATATCACAAAAGGCAGTTTTGTACGAGAAAGAAAGGGCTGTTAGAGCTATTTATCCCTGACTGTATTACACACAAGTGGCAGAGGAAGATTAAGTAGATGTTTTAGGGGTGTATAAGTAGGAAGTACAGTAAGGGGGCAGGGTTGTTTTAGGAGAAGGCATAGAAGACACTTACAAAGGAGTCCTATTGCGAACATACCTTTCCAGTAATTTGGAATTACCTTTACAACTCCTTAAATCCTCACCTAGAGCTTTCTTTTTAGTAAGACGGAGGGGCAGAGTATAATATAGTATATACTCTAGAATATATAAGAGAAAGAGGGGTTGTTTCTATCTTCTAGCCCCTATTTTCGCCAGATCTATCGCTAATAGAGGCTCTTTAGAATAGAATGAAGGATATCTTACAGTTGTTAGATCCAGAGGTCTGTCACGAATCACGTGTTAGCATGTGATAAGTGAAGACCAGGCGGCGTTCTAACAGGTTAAGTACTATTATGCTCTTATAGTAAATAGAGATCGACTAGGTTAGCTAGACGATCCAAGGATTTCCTTTGGTTATAAGGATCACGTGACATGGATCATTTAGATCTAAATGATCTATGATCCAGGAGTATTAGATCTAGATGATCTAATAACACTCTAGGAATGAGTAAAGGTTCTATATAAGACTAACACGTCTACTATTAGATAGAAGCTTCGTACTTAACTTAGTTTACTTAGTTATTAATACCTTTTACCTTTAGCAACTTTATATAAGTAACGAGTTTACCTCCGAGTAAACAACCCGATAGTCTGTTAGCTTTACCTATATATTAACTAGCGAAATAATACCTTTATTAGTTAGATTAAGTTTCGTTATACTTTAAGCACCTACTTAAGTCAACTACTATTACAATGGCCTCCTGAATAACACCTTTATCTACTACTAGCTTCGCAGCTATATAAGTTATACCTGCCTAATACTATAAACGAATCAAGGTAAAGGTCCTAGACTCTTACTATAGAGAACGTATAAAGCTTTATAGCTTCCTACTCTAGTACGAAATGTATATTACTTTTAATCTTTACAGGTTCTCGAACGATCTCGAAAAGACAATGTAGGTAATAACTTTCCTCTGCGGACTAGCTCTTAACTAGATCGAGACATTCTTATAAGATTATCTCGAGTTTCTAGAGGTAGGTTAAGGAGAAGAACGACAGGATAAGACAAACGAGATCTTTAGAACCTAGTAAGAGTTTAAGAGGAAGATTAAAAGAGTATTTAGAGATATTAATGTCGAACGTACTACTGAGTGTAATCTATTAGGATTAGATTAGAAAGGAATGTTAGCAGCTAACTATACTACTCGATTCTAACAGTATACTAGCAGAGTAGACTAGGAAGACAATGCTCTTAAGGTATACTTCTACTAAGGACTTAAGGACTATGTCAAAGACGAGATATCCCGAGAGGAACGCCTCGAGGACCTAGCTAACATGATCGACCTTGTAATTAAGATTAACAATAGAGTCTACAAGCGAGCTTAGAAGAAGAAAGGTTAATACTACTACTAGAAAAACAAGAGACGCTACTACTAGAACTAGCGAGGAGATCCGATGGAACTAGATGCTTTAACATATAAACCTTTTTAGTTAAAGAAAAGTAGTTCCTAGAAGAAATACCCCTAGAAGGGAGGTCTTTCCTAGGAAGAACGAACTCGACGACGAGAATAGAATCTATATTACTTATGTAGCCTCTCTGGCCATAGAGTAAACGACTGTCGTAAGAAGAGATTATAACAACCTAGGAAGAAAGAACAAGTCAACGCTACTACTCGAAGGGAAGTAGTAGTACTTGAAGAAAGAGAGCTTATAGAAGAAGAGCTTAAGGCCCGAGAATATAGAACCTAGGACAAGACTAACTCCCTTATATAGAATTACATAGACAACTTCGACAGTTTATCTATATTATCTAGCTTATTAGAGGAGTCATAGGACCCTCGATTAGTTAAGCTAACAAAAGATAAAATATAGAGTTTTATTTAAACTACTAAACGTAGAAATTAATAAGTATTAGTTAATTATAATAAACTAGATTTTTAGTCTCTATACTATACTTATAGGGCAAAACCAGTTACTCTATAATAGTATGTTATAATACTAAACCGCGGAAAAAGAATCTACTTCTTTAATAAGGAAACATAGTTATATACTATTAAGAAGAAGGAAAGTAACTTTAGAATAGATTGAGTAGAGATACTACCATTCTAGCCTAAAGCTACATCTATACTATTCTACTACCTAATAGTAGGAGAACAGTAGTATATAATAGAATTAGACAGTACTACAGCCGAATAAACCTGTTATGATCCTTCTACTACGCCTAAAGACCTAATATAAAGAAAACTTATAGAGAAACTTCCCGAAGACATAGGAACGCTCGAGTATAGAATACTTTGTAAAGTAGTATACTTAGATAAAGATAAGATAGTCGTTAGTATTCTAAATTACCTCGACGTCGAGCTTTATAAAGTATACTATGTTAAACTAAAGAATATTATCTACGAGGATGACTTCACGAATATATAAGAAGGATAGAGAGGTCCTAGCCTAACGTCTGTTACTATACTAGTACTATAAGTAGGAGATATTTAGTTTATAAGCGACCTTCAACCCGACTCCGTCGAACTATAGTAGACTCCTCTAGACGAGTTCTATAGAAGGATATAACTAAACTTCGTAGTAGACCGACCTACTAACCTACCTTATCTACTTAGAGAGAAATTTACTATAACCTATAAAGATAGAGATCAGACAGTAATCTAAGCTACTCTAGATAGTAGAAAACGTATTATCATAGAACAAGATAATAATAGCAAAATATATATAACATTAGACAAAAGACAGTTAAAAGTAACTACTCGAATATAGGGAGAAGAACTTAGAGTTATAATCAACTCTAGAGCGACAGGTAACTTTATTTCTCTAGTAGCTCTAAAGAGGCTTAACATCTCTATTACTACTAGGAAACCCTACCGACTAGGTGTAGTAGATAGAACGGATATAGTATATAATAATAGAATTATTAATTACTAAATAGTTTCTACTAAAGTTAATATTAATAGATACTACTCGGATATATAGTTTAATAT
>LLCD01000375.1:0-19967 GCA_001414355.1 Hymenoscyphus salicellus
GGTTCCTCGGCGGCGAGTTTTTCCTCCTTTGCTTTTTTGGATGACTTGGACTTCTTCTTATCCTCCTTGGACTCCTTGACGGGCGCTGGTGGCGGGGGAGGTGGCGGGGGTACGTCTTCTTCTTCTTCCACGTCCTTCGCTGCAGGTTCGAATGCTTTCAAACGATCAGCAATCTTTCCCACTGGTTTCTTCGTGACTGTTGATGCCCTCATTAATGCAGCTGCCCCAGCGGCAGACTTCAAGGTGTCCTTAGTTGAGCGTGAACTGATGGTAGTTTCTGGAAGGTTCGCGCTCGCTTTGTCATCAGAAGCCGTGCTCGTGAGATTCGCAATCTCGTCTCGCCCGGCACCCTTGCTGGTCTTTTTGGTCGCGCCCCAGAAACTGAAAGCCTCATCAGCCTTCGGGTCGCGGGGAGATTCCAAATCGATAAGCAGGTCCGCATCCGGTTCCAACTCCGGTTCGGGCTCCGGCTCCGGCTCGGGATCTTTGCTCTTGGGCCCCTTTTTGCTCTTGCTTGCCTTGGAGTCGGATTTGGGGTCCTTCTTCGACGATTTCTTCGCATCAAGAGCTGCCTGCTCCTCGGCCTCCTTGTCTCGGGCAGCTTGTTCTTCAGCCTCCCTTTCAAGTCTCGCCTTTTCTTCGGCCTCTTTGGCTTCAGCCTCATCGGCCTTCTTCTTCTTAGCGGTGAGTTCGTCTGCTTTCTTTTGCTCCTTCTTGGACAATTTGACCTTGGGTTTGCTGGCCTCTTCTTCAGCAACCTTATCTTCAGCTTCTTTGGCATCCGCTTCCTCTTTGGCCTTGGCTTCATCTTCCTCGGCCTTGATGCGGTCCTCCTCGGCCTGCTTTGCAGCCTTCTCCTCGGCTTCTTTGGCATCGGCCTCCTTTTTCTTCTTCTTGTCGTGTTCCTTCTTTTGCTTGCTGGTCATTTTCTTGTAAGCAGCAGCTTCCTCCTCCTCTGCTTTTTTTGCAGCCTTTTCGGCCTTCTCATCGTCCTTGGAGATGGTCTTTTTAGCGGTGCTTCCAAAATCACCCCACGAGTCGGCTTCGGGATCGGTAAGGTCCATGGCGGGAGGAGTTGGTGCTGGTGGGGGAGGGTCATCGAGTTTAGAACCTTTTCCTTTCTTGTCTTTCTTGCTGGTTGGTGCCCAAGACGAACCCCAGCCATCATCGGCTTTGACTTCTTCGACGATTGGCTCAGGTTCTGGCTCTGGGATTGGATCATCAAAAGCACTCTTTCCCTTTTTGCCCTTTTTATCTTTCTTCGAAGGAGCAGGTGTTCCCCACATGTCATCGACTTTGGGTTCCTCAACAATCGGTTCGTCCTTGCCCTTTTTCTTGGTGTCCTTCTTGGTTGACGAGCCCCAAGAGTCGAAAAAGTCATCTTGATTCGTTTCAACGGCCGGAGGTGGAGTAGGAACTCGGTCAGGTACAACGTCTTTGGATCCCTTGCCCTTCTTCTTGTCCGTCTTTTGACCCCAGTCCATCCAGGAATCATCGTTGCCACCTTCTGCGATCGCTTCGATAATTGGAGCAGGCTCAGGTATAGGTTCCTCTTTTCCTTTCTTCCCCTTTTTGTCTTTCTTGGAAGATCCCAGACCCCAAGAAGAACCCCAGCTTGCTTCTTCAACAATGGGCTCTGGCTCTGGCTCTGGTGGAGGGGGAGGTGGAGGCGGTGGAGCTTCTTCCACGATCTTGCCCTTTTTGCCCTTCTTATCTTTCTTGGAGGGCGCAGGTGCACCCCAACCACCGGCAAAGTCGTCGACAGGTTCAGGAACAGGCTCCGGTTCAGGCTCTTTGACGGGCTCCTCGATGATCTTCCCTTTCTTACCCTTTTTGTCTTTCTTGGTTGTAGTTCCGAAAGATCCCCAACCATCATCAGCTGGTGGCTCTTCAACGACGGGTTCAGGTATAACAACTTCTTCGACCTTGGCAGGTTCGTCGAATCCCAATGAGGTCTTCCCTTTTTTGTCTTTTTTGCCCTTCTTGGTAGTAGTAGTAGTAGTGCCGAAAGATCCCCATCCATCGTCAGCCGGTGGCTCGTCGACAACAGGCTCAGGTACAACAACCTCCTCGATCTTCTCAGGCTCGTCAAAACCAAACGATGTTTTGCCCTTTTTGCCCTTCTTATCTTTCTTCGAGGTAGTTGTCGTTCCGAAAGATCCCCATCCATCGTCGGCTGGTGGTTCCTCAACGGGCTCTGGAATGACGACTTCTTCGATTTTTGGCTCCTCAACCACGGCCTTGCCCTTTTTGCCCTTCTTGTCTTTCTTGGTTGTGGTTCCAAATGACCCCCACCCATCATCGGCTGGCGGCTCCTCCACAACAGGGTCGGGAATAACGACCTCCTCAATTTTCGCGGGTTCCTCGATGGCGTTCTTTCCTTTCTTTCCTTTCTTGTCTTTTTTGCCTGTAGTTGTGGTTCCGAAAGATCCCCAACCATCGTCAGCCGCGGGCTCTGGATCAGGTGCAGGAGCAGGCGTTTCCTCTTTGACGGGCTCGTCGAGAGTGAACGCGGATGCTTTCCCCTTCTTGCCCTTCTTGTCTTTCTTACCACCACCAAAAGAGAAGCCGAGATCTGCCTCTGGTTCTGGTTCCGGGGCGGGAGCAGGTGGCGGTGGAGTTTCTTCGACGACGGGATCATCAAAAGAGAAAGCGGATGCTTTACCCTTTTTGCCCTTCTTGTCTTTTTTGGTCGGCGCAGGAGTGCCCCATCCACCACCGAAATCATCTGCCGGCGGCTCTTCTACGATGGGTTCAGGAGCAGGCGGGGGTGGCTCTTCGACAACTGGGTCATCAAAAGAGAATGCGGATGCTTTGCCTTTTTTGCCCTTCTTGTCTTTTTTGCCGGTGGTTGTGGTTCCAAAAGATCCCCACCCATCATCAGCGGGCGCTTCTACAACTGGATCAGGCTCTTTGGCAGGTTCCTCCTCGATTTTAGGAGGGTCGTCGAATCCAAAGGAGGTTTTGCCCTTCTTTCCTTTCTTGTCCTTCTTCGTCGTTCCAAAAGAGCCCCACCCATCATCAGCAGCTGGTTCCGGTTCCGGTTCTGGCACCACGACTTCTTCCTTAACAGGCTCATCGAATCCAAAAGAAGCTTTTCCCTTCTTTCCTTTCTTATCCTTCTTCCCGGTACCAAAAGAACCCCATCCGTCGTCCGCCGCGGCTTCAGGTTCTGGTTCTGGTACGATGACGTCTTCCTTGACTGGTTCGTCAAATCCGAATGAAGCTTTACCCTTCTTTCCTTTCTTGTCTTTCTTCCCGGTACCAAAAGAGCCCCATCCGTCGTCGGCTGCTGGCTCCGGCTCCTCTACTTTGGGCTCCTCCTTTGGTGGATCCGGTTCGACGGCGCCTTTCTTTCCCTTCTTCCCCTTGGATTTTGCAGGTGCTCCCCATCCACCACCACTCCAGTCGTCCTCAGCGGGAGTTTCTTCAACCACTGCAATGGGCTCCTCTTTGGTTTCTTCAAAATCCATGAATCCACCTTTCTTTTTCTTCTTGTCCTTTTTCCCACCGCCGAATCCGAAGTCGAATGTATCTTCCTTGGCTTTATCTGGAGGGTCTGGATCAGCTTTGGTCTCTTCTTCAGCGAGAGCCCCAAAAGTGAATCCAGTATGTTTCTTCTTTGGCTTTCCACGATTGAGACTCCAGGAGTTATCACCTTCTTCTTCTTTGGCTTTGGTATCTGTTGTGGCAGAGAAATCCCATGTGCTAGAGGGTGTTAGCTGACTATACTCGGTTTGTTGACAAACAAGGAAACACGTTGTATCAAGTAGACATCAGATGAATCGAATCACCATGCTGCAATGATGCCTGATGACCAAGCCTAGAGCCCCGATCTGCACTAAGCGCTGGCAAAGGATATCCACAATGAACGCAACAGCCCTCGCTTACCTGGTAGTGGTTGTCCCTCCCGTATTCCAACTTGAGCCCCACGTTCCTACAGGTGACTTGGAACCTGATATTCCTGTATCAAAACTCAGGTCTAGCATTGGTGCGGCGTCTAATTTGATATCCTCAAAGGCATCGAATTTATCTGCGGCTGGTGGATCATCCGCCTTGGCCCCCTTCTTACCTTTCTTCTTGGATTTGGCTGGAGCAAAATTACCCCAATCATCCTCTGGGGGTGCATCTCCTGCTCCATCTCCATTCCCCTCATCCTTCTTGTCGCCATCGTCTCCAGCGCCAGCGCCAGTATCCCCAGGAGCCTTGTCACCTCCATCGCCAGCCTCGCCTTCTCCTTCTTTCTTCTCCTCCTCTGGCGGGTCGTCCCATCCACCTTTGGCAGGAGCAGCCTTCCCCTTCTTCTTCTTTGCCGCCTGCTTGAATCCAAAGCCGTCGTCTGCGTTGAAGTCGATCCTTGGAGCCATGGCGGGGTCTTGGAATAAGGAGGGGTGGTCGTCTTGTTTCCGGGTTGGTCTCGACGGGGGGAGGGGAAAGTCGGTCAGGCTCGAGGGGTGCTTTTGGGCGCGGGCCTCCGTATCGTGAAAGTCGATGACTTCTTCCGTCTTTCGCGGTCTATCAGGGCAGTGGGGAGGGCATTTCGACCCGGGCACTGGAATTCGCAGAGGTTCTCGGTCCTGTCTGCAGCGCCACGTATGTTCCAGATGCGGAAATATATTCTATATGTTCGTCAGAGATCTGAGTTGTTTGAGATCCACACCGCTGTACCGCTGCGGGCATCGGCCGCTACTGCACTGCATGACAGAGAGACAGCAGCCATGCCTCGCCTGGCTCGTTCACGAGTCGACGGCGGCGGAGATAAAAAATATAATATTTCTTGGGGAAGTTCGCAGCAGTTTTCCGTACCAGTATCATTAAATTCGCATCTTGGGCCTTGCGGCTCTGCAACGCGACCCATGTCTGCGCCAGACCTCTCAATCTCATGCGCACATCCTCCTCATCCCACCCAATCGTCCAAGGTTGGGTCGTCTGCACTCCATAATCGCTCCCTGGGTGATGGCCGCCATACTGTAAGACCTCGACGGCTGCCATTCTGGGGTTTCGAGCAGGTGTATTTGCAGATTCCCGTCAGACTCATCGAGGCTAGTATCGACTCGGGAACGAGAAGAAAGGCTTGCTGTGTCGGGGAGAGGGTGAATTCTTGTAGGATAAGGACGAAAAAAAAGAGCACAGCTGAACCAGGCTGTGGAATGTCGAGCAGTGGCGGATTGCGATGGCTTCTCCTTGCGACTCGATTCGGGAAGCTTGCTTCCTGATTTGTGGTTGATTGCTGGAATGTCCTCGATCTCTGGGTCCTCGGAAAGTTGTATCTGTTGATGTGGTCACACGGTGGATTTTTCGCAACAGAGCTCGCGGGCAAGGGATGGATGGGGAGGTGTCAAGGTAATATTATCGTTTGTTGCCGGCTTCTCCCACTGGGATTGGTGCGATGGGATGGCTACGCAGGCACCCCTACTTGTCCAGGTTTTGTGTTTGAGACAAGCTGGTCGATTGACCGGAACTGGCCAAATTATGCTGATTGTAGGTATCTGTGTAATGTCTGTGTATGTATCCAGCGGTGCATCCGGTTGTGGTGCGCTGGGTTGCGTGTATTGTATAGGTTGGGTATTGGTATGGGGGTATATTTCGTATTACCAGCCCAGGATTCCGATCGGGCGTAGCAACCAGGGAGACTTCTCAGACAACCAGCCCTTATCAAGTCCGTGCAGTGGCCGATACACGCACAATGGGATAAATTCTTGCAATCCACGACTCCTGGCGGTGGTGTTGTGCAATGAATGCGCAACCAGAAAAGCTGCCGGCGCAAAGATTTCACTATTATTTTCTCGAGCATGGCGCATCATTGTCTCCTTCGCCCACAGCCGCTCCTTAGCCGGAAAAACATGCGGCTGGCCGAGTTGGAGCTCGTGAGTGGGGAGAGGCAGAAAAACAATGGAAACTTTTTACCACCCACGAACCCCCAGCGCGAGAGATGTTTATGCCTTGCCGAGTTACAGGCTGCCTCCTTCCCTCCAGGTTCGTCTTATGGCCCACAAGCTTCCATTTGCAGGGAAGGAGGGACCCGCAAGTTGTTTCCAGTGTCTGTTTCCAGTTCAACCGTCGACCGTTCGGACTGAATTCTCTTTCGAGATCAACCTGACGACAACCTGACGGCAACCTCACGACAACCTGACGACAACCTCGGGAGGTAGAATCTCGGGAGGCCTTGGACGATGCTGCATCGTTGTGCAGTTCTCACAGGGCAGCACCTACAGGGCTCTCTAGGGACTGACTCCTCGTACATATGCACTGGATGCACACTACGCACTCCCTACCACTAACCACTCCCTCCCTACCACTAACCACTCCCTACCACTAACCACTCCCTACCACTAACCACTCCCTACCACTAACCACTCCCCCAACACCATCATGCTGCTACCCGCCTGCCGCATTCTCTCCATTTCCCGTGCATCCCCAGAAAGCTCAAGTCCTCTATTTACCAAAATGACCATGAATCAATTCAATCTCCCGGCAAAGGAACCGTCATCAATTATCTCATCTAAACCCCCCATTCCTCCTCTTTTCCTGCCCTTCACCCGCCCCCTTTTCTACACCGCAACTTCACACTTCCTCCAGCATCAACAAATCAAGGCCCCCAATGGCCTCTGCATAACATTTCAATTCATCCTGCTCTCCCTATTGGCCACGAAGTGAAAAAGGGTGTGGTCGCACCGCCGCAAATCTGTGGTGCATTTCTTCGCCACTCTTGTGGTCTTCCTCCCCGAGGATTCGGACACCTATCACCGCTTTGACACCTATGATAGGTTCAACTTACATAAAGAACTACATATTCTATGCCCTTCTCTGCATATACAATATGTACAGGTGCAAATTCCTTCTCTGTACGGCCACGAATTCATACTTCATTAGCCGCGATCCCTCCTTCCCATCCTTCCTTCGACGCAAAATTGTTCGTGGGTATTTATATCAACGACTCCACCAGCGACAACAAACTCCCCCACTTGCTGTCAAATTCAGAGGGCTTGAGAGGTGCGAGAGGTGCGAATGTACTCGAGAAGCAATGACGGACGTCATTCCTTCGGTCAGCAGATTTTTCTCTTACTCGGTGACTTGTCCCACAGCTCAATGTTGGGAGAGGGACGCATGTATACCTGATTGCGGAGATGGACTTGGAATGATTTAGGTTCGCATGCTGCGATGCGATGCGGCTTTTCGGGTATTGTTATTGTTTCTTCTTTAATTGTTTTCGCCTGTTTGTCCGAGTCAATTGTGCATTTTGAAATTTCTGCATCTTAGTTGTCCATTTCTATTGCTGCCCATTTCTATATTTCGTCCTCCTCAATCCACGATCGTTGCTTGTACCCGTACTCGCAGTACATGGAACAGCTCAATTGTCAAGTGCTGCACTCCTCCCGGGTTCATGGCACTTACCTTCACGTCAGGTGGTGACCACTGACCGGAGCAAAATAGAGGGGTTCGAGTTGAACACTGGTGTCAGTATGGGTCCTTCCTTGTTCGTGCGGGGTTATTCCCGAGAAACGAGGGACAACGTGGCACTGAGTACAGAGAGACGAAAAACCCCTTCAAGGATATGGACTCGAGTTGAGTAGAAAACCTTGATTGTTTCCTCTGTTTTGATGGAAATTCTCCTGTCGAGTGTAAATTGCGAGATTTATGAAAATTACCTGTAAGCATACGGTCGAGATAGCCTCTGGAGATTTGCGAAACTCGCGGGCATATGCTAGTCACGCATTCTCAACATCAAGACCTCGATGAAAAAGTTGCGAATATGAGTATTTCCGAAAAACCAATTCGCAACTAACTGATGTGGAATTGGGTTAACAAGAGACTAAACCATACTCTCCTCTGAATTCTTCCTTCCCAAGACAAATTCAACCCCCATTCAATCTCACTATAAAACCTTCTACAGCTGTTGGGGGTTTGTCCATCCATTCGCCGGTACGAATTCATCAATCAAGAGCGTCTGCGGTCTATATTCACGACGTAGACTATGTTTAAGGTGGTTGGAGATCAGGGGAGTGAGGCTTAACAAAAAAACAAAATACTTAAATCCTTTTACCACGTTAAAATTTTCCATTAGAACGAGAATGAAGAATAAATAAATATGACTAGTCTACTTTGTATTTAGAGGCTAGATTCATTCTCTTCCGAGCGAAATTTCAAGAACTTAAATCATCTATTCTATTACCAAAACTTAGTTACTCGAATTATTTCACTAGAAAAGGAAATTTCCCGAAGCTTTCCATGATTTCCATCGTTCTTGCTAACTTATTCCAATTATTTCAAACATTCTATCGGAATAGGTATAATAATGAAAAATAAATAAATATTGTCCACTGTATAGTTACAGCCTAGATTCATGCGCCTGTTTAGGGTCATCTTACGAAATAGAATGTCTCTCAAATACTAGACTCTCTATTCTTAGTTTATCTTTTTCTCTCTTTCCTTATTGCTTGTTGTTATTCGTACTGTAGTGGCTTGGAATTGGGGTTATTGTTAAATGTATGGTGTGGACTGATTCACCTCTATCCTTGTACTTTGAAAACGAGAAAACAGGCCTGTAGGTTTTGATGTAAGCAAAATTCACCTGAATCGGATCTAGGAGAACTTATATAAGTATCAGCGGACCTAGTAGTCTCAATATCGGGAATTCCTGGCGAACCCCTCGGTACATGGTGCTGCTCGTCGGTGTCTCAGATAAGAGCAGCTCATGTGTTCTCTGCGGATTCTAGAAGTTGAAGAAATACAGTCGTAAGTCAATATTTTAAACGTTTCCTTGCCAGCTTGTAAGAAGTTGAAGATTCTTTCGGTGGTGCTTTGTGTTTCGGAGGTAAGAGGTTGAACCACGGATGTTTAATGTTCCGATACATTTTGAAGCTTACTTTGTGTGACAGTTTTCAATTCAGTGAATAAGGGTTCGCTTAGTGAAGTTGCGGGTGTATTCTTCCGTAGATAGACAAATACCTAAGGAGTGTAAAGAGCTTCTCTCTTCCCTCCTTGCGAACAATCTATTCCTTGATCCCCACCATAACACTTTGAGTGAGCTGTTTTAAGAGATTCTCATTCTTGAAAATGGGAGGGAAGTTATCGTCCGTAAAGAACCCAAACCGGATCCCAGCCCGACCTCGTGGGGAGGTATTTGAGGAGTATCATGCGGTTCAAATCTTCGCTGAGGGGTGGGATTGGGATGCTTCGTCGTGGAGTCATCATCACGGCTGTGAGTGTGAGCATCGATATGAATATGAAGATGCATTGAAGTGGAGGGTACTTACTGGAAATCCTTATGTTGTTGCTGTGCCTGTTCGGGAGTATTCAAAGTACTCAAGTCAAACAAATTGAGTCCCGGAGGTCTTGAAAGTAAAGTGTAGAAATATTTTTCTATATAAAGTTCATGTGGTTTAGATATTTTGAGAAATGTTGGGTTGAGAGGTTCTCATTTTTGGTAATGTGAGGTTTCGCTGTCTTCTTAGAGAATAATTGGAATTTGATTGGATTTAGTATACCACAAGTGTCTTTGTCTGGCTCGCCTTTTTGACCTTCTCGGCTTATGAGGGTCATGTCTTCGGCACGTGCTTTTTAAAAAGGCTTTCTAGCAAGGATATCCGGGCTTCTCAATTCACTGCACGGCACGCTCTCTTCCATTTCCCCCAAGAATTCTCCGCCAGCAGTGAAGTACCAGAGTAAGTTTCAATTTTTTGGTGAACACAGATATATTCACCTACTCATACTAGGGAGAGGATACTCTCCAATACATATATAAACAAGTTCCAAATTTTAAGAGAGGTTACTAAACATTTTAAGATGGACAGTCCACACCTTATACCTACCACCATATGACACCCGAAACTCAAATCATTGTTCTTGTTTCGAAAGCTTGCAGAAACCACTTCATTCAATGAGATCTTGCGAGCATACAACAGGCTCCCTGGTGTATTTATATTTCTCGACAGTAGTTTGACTTTCGACAGTAAGGACTTAAGAAAAAGCAAAAATTTCAGACGAGGTGAGTTACAGACGACATACAGCTGATGAAACAGAAGTGTTGAGTTTCTAAATTTCGTAGTGGTGTGCTTGAAGGTTGAGAAAGAAGTGGTAATTTACCCGTTCTGGGCATTTGCATGGGGGAAAATAGGAGAAGCATCAATGTGCATTTACTTCTAATTGTAATTGGGTACTTCTACTTAGAGTGCTCAGCTTTGTGAGAGGCTGGAATTCACCTTGAAGACTACTTCCTCTCATGCTTCTATAGTCGTTGCCTGCGCAGTGAATGTTATATTACTTCAAAGACGTCTTTCTTGTTCCTCCTTTCTCCTAAATCATTTCCAATGCTTGATACCCGTAATCTCTTTCGTACAAATTGAGCTTACAAATAATAATAGCTCATGTCAAAATAATTTGATAGTCGTAACTTCTCTGTCATGAGTTCATTATATCAATTATGGGAGAATTTAGATCTGGACCGCTTATTGGGCCAGTGCAGCCTGAAGCCCCAAAGCTTGCCACGCGCAGTGAAGGAATTTGTGGTGAAGTTGAGAACAAAAGTCACCATGGAGATATGGGAAGCTCAGAGCCACCACTGAAATCCAAACATGGCACACGGCAATTCAACAGACCAAGTCCCATGTACGCATCACGCGTTTAGTAGCTCAAATGTTACCTTGCGCTAATCCAAACCCAGGGCTTTCATTGTTGATAGTAACGCGACAACCTACCTCAAGGCGGGACTTGAACGCGACGCAGATATGAAAGGGCAAGGACTTCTTCCGTATACGCGAAAGAATTCATTAGAAAAGTAAGAAAATCCGAAGCTGAAGCCCGTATGTACAAGATCAAAGTGATGATATCTCCCTTTACCTAAATTCCACAACACTAAACAAACCTCGAGCTCTCACGCGCACACCACTTAAAGTAAATACCAAAAGACACCAAAAGATAAGTCTGACTGGCAAAACCTATACTTAAACCCTAAACAGATTTCTCTGAATAGAGTCCCAGGTACAAAGGGCCAATGGGTCTTTCACCACGGAATGTTCCTTTGTTTCGGGCTACAAGCCTTAATTTCGCAGGTTGATAGAGGGTGAGATATACCAATGTTACCACTGGGCCATCCCGCCATATCTTGCTGTTAGTTCAGTGCTGTAGTTGTGGGAAATTATCTTATTTGTAAATATAAAGATTTGTGGGGAAATGGGGCAGGGCAACATACTCTGATTGGCGGGAGCCAGGAGGCTCGTTGCGAAGCGTCGCAGATTCACCAGGAGTTTCTTGCAGCTTCATCTTACAGCATCACACCAAATTTAACAAATGGTTTATTGTAGAGCATCTATCGACGACGTCGAACACCTTCTAATTGCCTCCAACCATGTAAGATCGCACAACGTAGGTGAAATTATCCTCGAAATCCAACTTCCACTTGTCATTAATCCTCTAAAGTCAAGCGGTCCCAATAAGCACCCCAGTGTGTCTTGATCTCAATCTTTGGAATAATCCACTCGGGATGTCGCTTTGCAACACTTCCAAGAAACCCTCGAAAAGTATTCCTAGTTGTATTTCTCATACTATCCTCCTCCCAAACATAAAGAGTCAACTCTTTCAGAGCTGGAAACTGGAGGATCTCCCCCCATATGAACGTGCTTCTACCATAATTTTCCTCATGGATATCTAATGCCAAGCGTTGGATTTTCTCCAGGTCATTGGCTCCTTCGAAATCCCCACCGAGGAGAATATCTAACAGAGGGTACGAAATTGGTTCATCTCCGGATCCATCTCCAAGGACGAGGGTGTCTTGAGCGAAGTCGACATAGATGCTTGTGAATGCCGATGAGAGCGTTTTCAAGCCTTCCGCCCGGGATTCACGGTTGATATGGAGGACTTTGGGGACGGGAGTGGTGCTTCTCCAGGTTGTGAGGGGCATCATTGATGGTTTTTCTCTTTCCATGTGGTATTTGATGGAGACATTTCGAGGGCCTGGGATGACGAGGGACCAGATTTTGAGACGGAGTTCGGAGGGGAGTTTGGGAAAGAAGGCGAATGTTGTTGTAGACCGTTTAGTTGAAAAAACCGCAGTCGCCATCTTGAGACTGATGAGTGAGTGGGATCAGATTCAGTCTCTTGGGGAATGTGCATTTATGAGTGACGCCTGTCGTTGACTATTTTGGGACGCCGACCTCTTGGCATCATAACTCCGGCATTTCGCAATGTGATAACTTAACAAAAATCGGTCGCAAGAATGTAATAAAAATAAGAATAGATGCGTAAGAGATTAACTCATGGTGTCCAGGAGATTTGAAAGTTTGAGTCTCACTTTCGTCGAGTTGTAGGAGCTTGAAGTAGCAGTGCCGCTTTTGAGTGTCAACCAGCCAATTGGGTATTCCAAGGCTTCATCACGTGGACCCTTGACCTCGAGTCTCAACCTCGATGACAACACCAAGACATTAAACATCAAGACAGTATTTGACCACATCGCCGTGTATTTGCCCGCAACCCCTTCCTGGTCTGAAAACTTGTAATTGTAAGTACAAGACTATAACCAATCACCAATGACCCTCAGCCTCCCACGTTGTATTCTGACTTCACTTACAGCTGCCTCTAAAATACGCATCAAACCATGTTCTCATTGAACGACAATCCTTGGGGAGGTCAGTGGGGGCCCTCCGCTGACTTACAATCTGACTTGCCACAGCCGTCGCCAGCCCCAGTTCCTCCTGAGAATAGGCCAGCATCACCCACCACAATAACGCTCTTCGATACCTTACCCTTCAGCAAAATCATACCGGTCTCCACCTACTCGCCAACCTTTACCTGCTTTCCACATCTCCCCTTGGAACTTAGGCTGGCAATATGGGTAGGTGTTGACCAGATATTTCCTTTCAACACCTACTAACTCCGAGATTTTCTACAGAAAATGACATTTCTCCCCCGTGTAGTAGAAATGCAATTTAACTCCCACACTGGATTCTCGAGCGCAGTACCATTACCAGTAGCCTTTCAAATCAACCGGGAATCTCGAAAATTAGCAGTAGAAAACTATCCAAAATGCTTTGGCTCGCGAATGTATCCCCGCCGAACCGCATTCAACTTCTCAATGGATACCATGTACCTCCAAGGTGCAGCTGACGACTCCATCTCCCATCTTTTCGGAGTCATGACAACACAGGAAATGAATGATTTACGCTATCTCGCCATGGACCACGGGCTGGTGGCACGCCCCACCACAAAGAAGTTCTTGAAGCTTGCAATGAAGCAACTACCCAGTTTGGAGAACTTATTCATAATCTACGACCTTCCAGAAATGGGACGAAGTCGTTCTTGCACCAACATCAACTGCATGGTTTTTCGCGACAACATCCCCTACGAACTCATTGGCTCTCCAAGAATTGAGACCATCGAGAAAAAGTTCAAGGAAAGTGATTGGGCTGATTTGGACTCGGTGGATCCATCGAGATGTAAAAAAGTTTACGGATGGCAGGAGTGCCAATGCGAGGATCTGGAGTCGGATTCTGAATCTTCGGGTGACGAGTGGGAGGATGAGGATAGTGATGGTTTTGGAAATTACGACGAGTATGATGACTCGGATGGGTACGATGGCCTTGCACATGGCATCGGATGGACAGATTATGAGATTTATGGAGATGATATGTCGGATGATATGTTCTCAGATTGAACATTTGGAAACAAACATGGGAAAAGGGCTGCTCTGAATCGCGCTACGCTTTTTCAGTTAGTAAATGTAATCTAGTAGCAATACAATACATGTCTGTCAAAAAATACCTTCCTCGCAACTGAAAAGGTGCTCGCTTATCTCATACACATTTCAAATCCTTATCCTGGCCTTCACCTTTCCCATTTCCCTACCTCATCCAACAACAACAAGAATCACACCCACACCATCATCTCAACCCCGCAACACAATTTCAACCCCCCACAAACACAGTGACATACAAGAAATTTGATTCCCAAGAACGCGAGCTCAAAGTCATCGCAAAGGAATCCATGGAAGTAGGTAAGGCTGAAGTAAGTAACCCCGTATCCTCTCAGCTTCAACACTCTCAATCGATCGAAAGATTCAAAACTCTAACCCCAACACCCCCTTAGTTCAAGAAAGAAAAAAATGCCCGAAAACTTCCAGAACGCCGAGAAAACCGCAAATCGAAGAAGGAAGCCCGCAGGAAGGAGGTGAAGGCGAAGACCAATTTTCGTGAAGAGTTGGAGGGTGGAGGAGATATACTGCTAGTCGACCGAACCAAGTTGAAACACACCACCACCACTACCGACAAATCAAATTCTACCACGGAGAAGATGAAAAATGAAAAGGAGGAGAAGGAAGAGAAGGGAAAAGAATACAAGGGAAACGGAGTTCAGGGAGGTGACCATGAACTCGAGGAGGGTACCATGAAAGTTGTCGTTGGTTTGAGAAAGTAACTTAAATTTCTTTGCCTGACCCTTACATGCCATCACAATTCAAAAAAGTAAGAAAGTAATAATTAAAAATCTGTGTTTATGCTTTCTCATTCATCAAAAAGTGTATAACCTACAGTCTAAATAAAACCACCCAATCATCCACAACTCTCCTCTCCTTCCTCGTCCTCTCAAATCTCAAAATCTTAACCACATCCCTCGCATCAAAAAACTGTCACCTATTTTCCAAAAAATACATCAACATCAGTTCCACCAGTCATGAAAAAAAAAGAAGCTTCCAAATCAAGCAACCGCAGAAAAAAAAGTGTCGTAGTGGTATCTAAGTGCGCGCCCAATGATACGTCAAGAAAAAACTCGAAAAAATTCCCTCGCATCATCCATCATGAGAGAAAAAAACCAAAGAACGAAAAAAAGCGAAACTCCCATGAGCATCCCCCAGGTCTAATTATTTCCCCGAAAGTACGAAACAGCCCAACAACAGACATATCATCGTGCACCGATATCACTCGAATATCCATTATAACCATCCGTCATCTGGCCTTGCTGTTGCTGATGATATCCCTGTTGCGGTCCAGGACCACTCGAGACATACCCGCCCTCATCGCCCTCATCATAGTATTCGGACCCACTAGCATCAAAACTAGATCTTCCACTAGGATCGTCATCGATACCAACATCACCAGCAGGCATATCAGTCCAACTCAGGTTCGCAAGAGCGGGGTATTGAGCAAGCAATGCGGCAGGAAGAGTGTAGTTTCCGCTGGCATCCATAGGGAATCCATTGGCATCGACTGGGATTGGCTGTTGCATGTTGTGTTGCATTCTTTGCTCCTGCCATAGTCGTTGACGCTCGATTGCTTCTTCGTCCAACAGAGGTTTGATACAAATACGACCGGCTTCTGATCGGAAATGGCGACCCAATGCATCTGCACGAGCGAATCTTCGACCACATCCCCATTGACCGCCTTGCTTGAGTTCTCCCTTGCAAACGAATTTCTTCTCTCCTGAATGAAGACCCTCGTGTCGTTTCCGATCGTGTTGTCGCGCAAAGGCTTTTCCACAGACGGTACAAACGAAAGGACGCTCATCAGTATGAGTACGTAGATGTGATCGAAGATTGTAAGCTCGGGTAAATCGCTTGGGGCAAAGGTTACATTGGAAAGTGGCAGGATGTTTTTGTACACGCTTTGCGTTACTATCAGGAGTTTGTGCTTGATACTCGGGATCTGCAAGACCAAGGATGTAGTCACGATTTGGAAGTGATGATGTCGACTGACGACGTTTGCTTGGCGAGCTGGCTCCAGATCTGTCATTTGGTGATAGCGATCGGTGTGATTCAATTGATTGAGGCGCGAGTCCATGGTTGAGACCTGGTGATAATCCTGGCGAATGTTGTCGTTGTATTCCTGGACCACCAGATGAAGCTTGATAACCGGTATCTGATACAGCACGACGGCGTCGACCTACTTTTTTAGTTAGAATGAAGGAAGTCAAAAAAAAAATCACAAACGACATACCTCTATCTGGCGGAGTTAATGCATCTAGATCAACAGATGGCTTAGGAGGCTCAAAACTATTTTGACGAGAGGCTGGCGCAAACTCAACATTAATTTCGGGAGGGGCCATCAGTGGTGCCTGTCCCATATCTACAGAGCCACCATTGCCATGTTGCTGCATTGGAGGAAATTCTTGTTGCCCGTAGATGTTATTCTGTTGCTGATTGAATCCATTATTGAGTCCATTGTTAAGTCCAAGCATAAAATTATTGTTAGGGTTTGACATTTGTTGTGGAACCAATCTTGGTGAAATTGCAGGGCTGTGTGCAGGACTCAAACCTCGGTGTGGAGTTGGTACATGTTGAGGGTCGTTTAGAGAGAAATTGCCGATACCAAGAACCTCCTGATACAAACTATCTTGTTGTTGAGGATTTTGCATGGGCGAAGGAGAGTGGCGAGAATCGGGGCCTTCAAAAGAGTCGTGATGGGCCATATTTGGTGAATGGCTTGCTGAATGAACTGAGATATCCGAGTATTCAGATGGGCTTCTCCGATGTGTTGTGAATTGGGGGGCTCCCATCATACCCCATTCACCCTGGTTGTGGGCTTGTGGGAAAGCGGCACTCTCTGGACCCAAGGAAGCATTTCGCGAATGACCTGGGGATGGCTGGAATTGATTTTGGTTGAATGAAGGCGATTGATGTGCTGAAGGAGAGCGCGAGTCCGGTTGAAGCATGTTTGGAGGGGTAGGCGCATGGTTTGGGGGAGAAGACATCTCGAGTTCTTGAAGATTGACCGAAGAATTTGCTTGCTGGGATGGATCGTTTGCAAAGAATGGCTGCTCAAATTGATCACTTGGACCAGGAGTTGAAAACAAAGAAAAGTCACCCTCGTTGAAACTTGAGAGATTGTTTGCACTTAGTAACTCTTGAGTAAAGCTTCGCTCTGGTGGGCCAAATTCCGAGGATGGTTCTTCTTGCTTAAATTGAGGGGTGAAGTCTTGAGCGGTGGTGTAACCGGCGTCTCCCATTCCCGCTTGTGAAAATTGCAAGTTTTGTTGACCCAGGTAGTCGTTACTTTCATAAGGTGGAAGAGTCGTGGAAGAATTAAAGTTGCTATTGAGAAAGTTTTGGTTGGTGCTGCTTGATAAGGCAGGATCTAAGGCAAGTCCAAGTCCTATTGATCCATTGCTATCTTGGAACTGCGGCGAAGGCGAGTGCTGTCGACTTATATGACTCTGTTGATGTCCCGCCGAGGGAGATCTCCCACGTTGTTGATCCATGTCGAAGTTTGTTGTTGGAATTATTCTTAGAACACTGTCAGGTTTTCTAGGTAGGGACTGCTAGTCAGCCTCACAGGCACGGTGGCTGAGCCTTTGAGGCTATGCAAAACGAGGGGAGACCCACGACTTGGACCAATGAGAACTCGTAAAAAGTCGAGTTGTATGCCAGAGACGATGTTTCAAGTGCTTCTAGTTGACCTTAGAGTGCTGATACAGATTGTTCTTTTTTCTAACTCTGGACGTGCCTGACGTCGTGTCGTGTTTGTTGGTGCTCTCTTGTGGTGGTTATTGAGAGGTGGCCCTGGTCGAGAATGCGCAGGCGGCGTGCGGTGTGCGGTCGTAACCAGAGATCCCCCGCAATTCGGAGCACTTCTCAATCTGTTATCGTCGCTGCGTAATTCCACCTGCTGCCCAATGTGCACGTATCCGCGAAGCTTCGGCTGCGTCGATACGATGAGGCTCGTCGGGTGGGCGCTGGAGAGAAATGATTGTTGGTCGGAGGGAATAGGGTGGTGAGGCTGTCGCGATCGGTTGATGCAGCTAAGGTATCGTACGGCAGAGGAGTGAGATGAGAGCTTCGGGGCGTAGGCGCTTTCGTGGGCGATCAATGGTAGACTAGACAGTAGCAGAAGAGAGTCAGCACTGTATGCGAATTTGGGCGTCGTCACGATATGGCATATGGGATAGTCGAGATCGCGAAGATATTTTTTGATGGTGAAAGGCCGTCGCATTGTCTGGCAAGGCTGATTTGGGGTCCGGCAAGAGAGTTGCGCTTACCTGGCGTGGTGGGTGTCTGTTGGGGTCGGAATTTGGTTTCGCGACGATCCTTAATATTCATGCGCGAATGCGAAGGTCGAGGGGCAAGCGAAGGTTGGAGGAAATCGTCGAGATTCTGCTCGTCGGATCGCAGAGATGTTGATGGTAGGAAGGGATATGTTCGGTTGAGGGTCTCTTGGTGGTAGAGGGGTTGGTGAGTATTGGAGGTCTTGAGAGGGAAATGAGATGGATATCTGAGGGTGCCCAAGAGGTGCCTTGGTGCTGTCCCCTAGGCTGAGGGTGGAGACCGGATGCGGCGTCTCGCGGCTGGTCGACGAACAAAAATCATCACAGAAATGGAACAACCAAATTCCCTGCTGGCCTAGAGACCTGCCGAGTAGCTTACGGATATCCGTTATAGGCAGCAACAATTGGGAGTAGAACAAACTCTATAAAAATACTCTCCATGATGAAAAGCTCAACGCAATCTCACGATCACCAACTTGCCTTTCAGCTCTCCCATGTTGTCATTATTCCCGAGTCAACAGTTGCTTGCTTGCGTTCGGGTACAAGTCCAAGACGTAAGTAGGCTGTGAAGCGTAACGGCCCGGTTGTGCTTGGAGACTTTTGTGTCTTCTACTGGTAGTTCTATGTCGATGCTCTGGCTATCGATGTGAGAACTATATGCATAGCCCTCGAACTTGGGTCAAGATAGCTTCATGAGTACTCGTAACTAGCCTTTGGACGTGGTAAAGGCTAAGTGGTTGGGTATCAGCATTATTTACATAGTCTACTAGCGAACAGCCTCAATTTACGCGCTTACATTGTCGTTGGTTTTTCTAGAGGCTGGGACTCTTCAAGTTGTTGTCTCTTCCAACCCCTCTCCTCCCTACTCTACTTCAGGACTTCAGGACTTCAAAAACGACTCGGGATGGTGTCGCTCCGATGTTCCGATTCGGTTCTTTGGCTTCGGCGTACCTGGTCGGCAACCCCTTTAGCCGCCTGGTGACTTGGATTGGATCAAACTCATATCCTTTTCCAGCTGGAATTTCTCCGCTGGCAATCTCATTAACACGATGCGATCTTCATGTATGTCATACTCGGTGTGTCTTGCATGTGAAAGCATGAGGGCGCGCCGAGAAGCCGAAAAGGAGACAACTGTCTGGAGTTGGTTCGGGTCTTTGTGTTTCTCTCTTGTATCACGTTCAACGTCTCATACAAAGTACCTTTGGATTTGCATTTCTTCCTTTTCCTTCTTCTGCCTCCCTCCGATAATTTTGTGGTTTGCCTGCTCGAGAAAAAGAATTGGCGTTTCTGGCAGGTCACGGTCCCTTCGAGTGATTTGGGGGCGGAATAAAGTACGATGCCCGACTTTTCAACCGTGATAGGATGTTGTGTTGATAAATATACAAAATAGTCCTCGGTCTCCTTCTCGAAATTTTGTTTCCAAGCTCCCTCGGATTCGGTCCTGTATAAACCGGTAGAAAACTGGTCGGGAAAGTCGTTCGGTCGTTCTAGGAGGCCAAGCAGGTATTTATCCACAGGTCACTGTACCGCAAGTGGATATTCTCCTTCAGATCGTGAATCAGCAAAACTCGTACCTGTACCTCAATTACTGTACCTTTTTTAATGCTCCCCTTCTCCAGGGACCAGGGGCTGATTCTTATTTCTCTAGAAAAGAAATAATACAGATACACCACCAACTTCTGCAAAACTTCTGCAAGTCACCCACTATGGGCCAACCTCAATTATCGCAAACACCCTACGATTCTCATCAACAACCCATTGGACCAGCTTGTCTGCTCGTACTAAAGAGCCTATTGGCCTCACGTCGTACAAAGATAGAGTTGTGCATATTCCATGATGTTATCCCAATACTACTAAGCCGGCTATCGCGTGCATCTATGTAGCAATACTCGGTCTTTGATAGGACGGGAGTTGAGGTAGGAAATCCACAGCTACAACTCTCGCATTATGAATTCATTGGAAATCACCATTTGCTACAACCAGCTAGTCAGGTGGGGTATGGC
>LLCD01000376.1:0-19967 GCA_001414355.1 Hymenoscyphus salicellus
CCCTTATCCGGTCTGCCCAAAGAACTGTTGTATGGTGTCATCCCCCCAATTTACTGTACATATGGGCTTCCTCAGAATGAAATTACAAGAGCTAACTCATTGCAGTATAATTGTTAGATCTGCTGTAAGGAAAACGAGAAAAATTAGGGAAAGAGAACATGCGCTGATGTTGAATATTTCTATAAGCCTCCAAGAAGACAAGCTTTAGATTGAGGAGATGATTGTCTTATTTGTTTGGAAGATTATTGGAGCGGAAGCGCAGAGTGAGGCATCTGGCTACGAAACTTTACATTCCACCTGCAGTCCTGCCCCGCTGCCCTGGCACGTGAAGCGAAGTCAACAAAATCCGCAATCCAAAGCTCACCACCCAGACACATCCATCCCTACCGAGCTCCCCCAAAGTGCATCTGCATCTGCATCTTCATACTTGCAGCTTTATTGTCAATTGGCCTTCGATTTCGCTGGAATTGAAGTGCTCACCACATTCGTTTTGCTCTTTCCTTCTTCACTTCTTTCTGTTTAAGCTTTCTCTTCATTGGTTGCTCCGCCGCGAGCCCACCACCACCAGACTTTTCCTTGGACGCGTCTAATCAACTCACGCCAGAATCCCCTTCGCCTTCAATCTTTCAACATCCTTCGCTTTTCTTGGAGATGAATTCCTAATTCCACCAAAACAGTCATCATGAGCTCCCAGCTTCCTGCGCGGCCGCCAACGCGTCGCCCTCCCCTCGGCGAAACAACCAGGAGAGTAAACAATGCTCAACAAACACATCCGGCTTCCAGTCCAATTCCACACCACGAAAGCCTTAAGGTCGATGGTTTACTTCAAGTTCACAAGCCTCTCCCCCCAGGAGAGTGCTACCCTCCAAACATTCAACGCGCGGGATCTCCAGCTTCTAGTGTCGCAAACCCACGATTGACTGCCATTTCCAAAGAGTACACCCCCACAGAATCCACCTCAAACCGGAACTCCCAAATATCAACAGTCTCTACCAATGTATTGGATGGCAAGCGACTCAAACAAACAATTGGTCCATGGAAGCTGGGGAAGACTTTAGGCAAGGGGGCCACTGCAAGAGTTCGTCTGGCAAGACATGCGCATACAGGACAAGAGGCTGCCATCAAGATTGTACAAAAGAAGAATGCGCAGTTGTCACAGGCAGGAAGTCTGGCTGCTCTGGATCGTGCCCAGGCTGGGTTGCCTGATTCTGAGGATGGGTTGCGACGTATGCCAGTGGGCATCGAGAGAGAGGTTGCTATCATGAAGCTCATTCAGCACCCAAACATCATGAAGCTGTATGATATTTGGGAGAATCGTACTGAGATGTGAGTGCATGCTGTCAGTTTCTTGTTTCAATCCACCCCACTAACGTTATTCATAGCTATCTTGTCCTCGAGTTTGTCGACAATGGGGAATTGTTCGAGCACATCACCGCAAAAGGAAGACTGGAGGAAGAAGAAGCCATAAAGTACTTTCGGCAAATTCTGAGCGCTGTTGGTTATTGTCACTCATTCAACATCTGTCATCGAGATCTGAAGCCCGAAAACATTCTCCTGACACGCGAGGGCGAGATCAAGATTGCGGATTTCGGAATGGCTGCCCTCCACCAAAGCCCTGATCACAAACTCAAGACATCTTGTGGAAGCCCACACTACGCCGCCCCGGAACTGATCAAGGGTGTCAATTATAAAGGAGATAAGGTTGATATCTGGAGTATGGGTGTCATTCTGTACGCTACCCTTGCTGGCCGACTTCCATTCGACGTAGAGGGGATTGGCAGAGATTGGCTTGCCCCCCTTCTCACCAAGATTAGAAAGGGGCATTACGATATGGCTCCAGAGTTCAGTGAGGATGCGGCCAATCTCATCTGGAGAATCCTGCAAGTCAACCCAAGAGACCGTATCAATTTGAGCCAGATCTGGAGACACCCTCTTATCCGAAAGTACGATTACTTGGATAATTTAGCAAGAGGCAACAACTCACTATCTCCAAGCGCACGAGACTGCGGTCGACCTGTCATGCGTAGGAGTGATATCAACAAGGAGTTGCTTCGTCACATGAGATCAATGTGGCATCATTTCACAGAGGCCCAGCTAGTTGACGCACTTTTGAGTGAAGAGTAAGTTATACAATCCAAGATACTTGGATTTATCATGCAGTGTCGTAGTTGAACCAATGCTAACTCTTTCTAGACCCAACGATCAGAAACTATTCTACACTCTTCTCTTGCAGTACCGCGAGAGACAGCTCGAAAATTACACCCCGGACCTTGGATACTCAACCAGCGATTATCATCATGTTAGACCACCAACCATGACCAAGACTTACTCAACTTTGAACTTCTCCCAGACAAAACTGAAAGGCCATAGACGACAAGTTTCTCGATTCACGGTAATCAGTAATGCAGCCGAAACAGAACGAAGCTATGATCCTTTCAAAACTTCGCGACCTCAACATCTTGACTCGAACCGTGGTACAGAACGTACTAGAGTCACTATCCATCGCGACCCCGATACCATGGAAGACAACGCTACACAAAAGCCACAAGTATACTCTCGAGCATCTGTCAACTCAAATAACCGAAGCAGACAAGGACTGGCGCCGCCCAAAGTCTATGCGTCAAGAAGCTCGTTGGCAAGCTCCAGCAGAAGCCGTGGAAATGCACCTTATGTTCGAGCTGCTGTAGGAAGAAGACGCGGCGTAAGCTTCTCACACCTTCGAAGAGCATCCGGGGATAGCCATAGTCGATTGAACATTACCACGGAGGCCGGAAATGTGCCACGCCCAGAGAATCAAAGTAGCCGTGGCGGGGTAGACGAGGAGGGCATTGAGGGTGCTCATCCGGTAGTCGCGACAGCATCCTCTGCACGCTATATTCGATCAAGAAAGGGACATGTCGTGATCTCTCAACCAGCAATTTCAGCCGCAAAGAATGGCCGTATGACTCAATTGTGGACAGACGACGTACGTCAGCTAAGCAGCAGTTTGGCTAAAGATTGCGAGGAAACTTTCAATAGAACAAATGTTGGCGGCAACTCCAAACCAGGCGCAGAATCAGGAAACAACCCGACAATAGTGGATGCAAATGGCAGTAGAAAGTTCATTTCTAATTCAGTCAGAGACACAAGCCGAAAGATGAAACCTGATTTTCTTGATAGTCGACCTTTACCAGCACCACCTTCAAGATCTGAATCCGTCGAGATTGAAATTTTGGAGCACCGCAAACAGGCAGAATTTAGGAAATTATCCGGAGGGGACTCGCCTAGCCATCTCGATCGCAAATTGTCTCACATCGACCGCCTTATAGGACCGGACTCGGAAGTTCACTTGCAGCGACGTGTCACCTCTGCACCAGAAGGCAAAGATCGTCCACCAAGTCGCCCACTTCCATCTATACATGAAGCTCGCGGTGAAGACGGTAGCTCCCCTCGAAGAGCCTCAGATTCCAAAACAGTCAGAGAGCATTCCCGTTTGGTAGAACAAAAGAATGGCCGTATCGCTTCTGCCCCAGAGCCAAGAGCATCAAGCAGACACTATGCGGATGACCGATTTTCAAAACCCGGCTCCCAACTCAGAGATACAATTCGTATTGTTCAACCATCTTCTCCAAGAAGTCCAGTAAAGGCCCCAGCACCACTAACCATACGCGAAAAGGGTTCAAAAGGAGGCGCTGTTCCAATGATGAGTGGCGGTTTAAATGTTGAATCTGACGTGAAGACAAGTAAACACCGTGCTTCTGCGTTTGAACTTCGCCAACAACATAATGTTGACGCCAATGCAAAAGCAACTAAACATCGGGCATTCGCATTGGAACTTCGACAACAATACCATGGCGGACCTCGAGCTGATTTGTCACCAGAACTAGAACGGATTGAGGAGGATCGTAATCATGATTACGATGACCACCTTGGAGATGATAGCAGCTCTGGTACCATCATCAGAAAGAAGCCTAGTTGGTTCAAACGCAACTCAAGAAGTGGTGATGTTGAGGCGAAGACTGATTCTGGTTCTGATACTTTGTTGTCTCAAAGTTCGCACACTGAAGTGGTCGAGGATCATCGCGAGGCTTTACTCCCCATGCGACCAAAGAGTAAAGGTTTCAGTCTACGTCGCCTTTTCAAGCGAAAAAGCTCCAAGCAAGAGATGACTGTTTCCCGTAAGTGGATGAGGAAAAGTACTATTTGATTTTTTTTGTATATATTACTAACCCTTTTTTCAGCATATGATATCTTTGAAGACGACGCGAGTATCCAAGACTCCATTGTTGAAACACAACAACAATCTCATGCTGGAAGAGCTGCGAATCATGATGACCCACGAGCTCGACAGATTGAACCACAACAGAATTGGCTCGCCAAGCTCTTTCACGTCAAGCCTCAATTGAGATTCATTTGCTTCCCGGTCAACAAGCGACGAGCTCGACAGGAGATTACGACTGTTCTTAAGGAGTGGCGACGCTATGGGATTCGGGATATTCAGGTTGACAAGGAGCGAAACATTGTCTTTGGCAAGGTCGGAGCTAAGAATTGTAAGTACCATTCTCTTGTGTGAGAACGGGGTATACTGACCCTAGCATAGTTCTTGATATGAAAGAAGTGGCTTTCGCCGGGGAAGTCATGACTGTCATTGAGCATGGGAAGAGATCACATCTCAGCATCGCCCGCTTTACGCAGGAGCGAGGTGCTGCGAGTAGTTTTCAGAAAGTCGTCGAGACTTTGGAAAGCGTTTTAAAATGTCGAGGGATGCTTCTGGGGGATGAGCGGAAGAAGAGGATGATGATTAAAACTCTGGGTGCTCTCTAGATCTCTCTCTTGCTTCGGGGGGTTGGGCATACCCTTTTGTTTTTTTCACTTGACATTAAGGAAACATGATCCGTTGCAGGTGTTTCCACACAAGTCTTTCGTTCCATCCAAAGATTAAAAAATCCCCCTCCATTGTTCTTGGGGGTAGTGTTCTTTTCATTCACAAAAAATGGTGTCTTGTTTGCATAGAAGAGAGGGTCTAATCTGTCTGCACTTGGGTTTTTGCTGCTGACGGGGATGAAGAATAAATTGTCGTAATCATTGGAACTACTTGTAGAATAGGATACAGTTTGGGTGTGGCATGGGTTGGGTTGGGAAAGCGATTAGGCGTTCTTTTTTTTTCTCTTAATTGTAATTTGGTCGGGGTCAGGCAAAGCAGCAAACAGGCAGAAACAAGCATTCAAAGCAAGCGCGAACACTAAAGGTTGTGTAGGTGGCAGGGGGTCTTTTTTCTATTCCGATTCTTCTGTACTGATAATACACCTATAAATGAATTTTAAATTGAATACAAGGGTGTCTGATGCTGTTGGTGTTTTTGCTTTTGGAGTCGTGGAGCTGTGGTCTGATATTCGCCAGGCACTGTCCCGAAATTGGGTTGGATCAACCCCAATTAACCTTTTCTCCAGATATCTTTCTTTTCATGGATCGAACATACCATCAAGGACTTCCTCCTCTTTTCTATTCTTCCCGGATTCTCGATTTCGACTGATCAAAGTGAATCAACCAGTCCCTTCCAGGATGACCTGGGCCGCTAAACTACCAACCCAACGCCAACACAGCAAAATCCTGTGGAACGGTGATACCGCACCAACAAAATCCCAGCACATCCCATCTCGAACGCATCCAGAAAATGGGTCATTGGTGTTGCATATATGACCCCTACCCTCATATCCTCTTCCTGCCAAATTATCCACCAACATTTTCCCTCCAGAACTCTAGAACGCCATTTTTTGGTCAAGAAAATCCCAGGACCTTGGATGGGAGAGCAAACGAAAAAAGCCTAGGACCACGGATGCCTTGCGACCTCCCGAAAACCCAACCCTTCGGTTTCGGAGCTAATATTGAAGATAGGTGATAGACCCAAGAACCCGGTACCAAGTACAAGAGAAAAATGACAAACCTCTCATGTCGTGCGTTCCCCGGATGCCAAGAGGGATTGATGTGAGGGATCTACGGGAGTGGAGACTTGTGATCGCTGTTGACACAAGTCATGGAAACCCCTCAACGGCTATCCTGGGATGGCTTTAGGCTAGCTTGGTGTGCTGGGGAGAGGGAAAAAGAGTACCGAGACACGAACACCACCAGCACTACGCTCGCTACGCTACGCTCCGGGAATTTGGGGACACGACAGGAGGGAAGGTGGTGGACCTGTGGTTTCTGTAGGTAACCTTATGTTTACCTGAGAGGCGGGATTTTTGGGTACCGTTGGGCTGGGAAGGGGTGTGATTTGACTAGTTCTGATTCTTTCCTTTGTTGTACCTTGGCCAAGGTGGTGTTCTACAAAATTTGTACCCCGCAGCCATTGCCCTGGGAGTGGCTGTGGAAAGTTTTGGTGGCATATTTGGTGAAAGGCTTGTGTTTGCATCTGTGGCTCATCAGACAAGGGCTTGTTTTTCTGTGTTTGACGTTTGGTGGAGAGTTTTTTTTGGATTGATTGTCATGGATGGCGTCAAGCATCAGGGTCCTATTGCTTTCTGCTGTACCTGGTAACTAGTACATTTTATAACTTCTTCGAGTTTCATGGTTACGAGTCTCTTTCATTCGCTGCAAATTATCTTTCTTCATGATACTACAAATACAGAAAAGGTTGTTGATGATTCAAAGGGCCATTTCCCCAGACCCCAAAGTCATCGGATATCTCAACTCAACTAGCCAGTTGAGCAAAAAGCAAGAAACGAGCCAGAGATGAAAAAAACACACCATCAAGTGGCCATGGAGAGGTATTTCCTTCCATCCAAATCCACCCCCTAAGATCCCAGCCCAAGCCAAGTTTGTTTACCAAGAATCCTATCCCCTGGAATTATACGCTGCTGCCGAAAAAAAGAAGAACAGGCAAAAGAAAAGTCGTCGACAACCAACGCCATCCGGGGAAAGAAACACAAAATTAAGTAGATCCTCTCTTTCCTCGCTTTCACACCCCAACTCCAAAACCATATTTGCCGACAGAGGGCCGTTCGGTTTTTCCATTGTACTCATTTCAAGAATCCCAATCCCAGTCCTATCCCATCCCATCCCCAACGCCAAACAGCCAATTTCCGAAAGACACATTCATTTGTCGAGGTAGCCTGTTTTTTATTACACCTTTCACTACGCCAACCCCATTCCGAAAATCGTATTCATGGGAAAAGAAGAAAAAGCACAACAACGTCATCTTTCGTATGCGGTAATGTGTGTGGAAGGCTCGAAAAGTTCGTGAAAAAGAAAGGAGAAGAAGATGATAGAACAATCATCTGTGCTCCTTCTTCATCTCAGGACTATGTTCATCCGTCGAGTCGCTCATGACCTCCTGCTTCTCGACAGGCGATTGGCTTCCACCACTCGTATTGTTGGCGCCATTCTGGCCATCCTTACCACAACCCTTCACCAAGATATGTCTCTGTTCGTCCAGTCAGCTTTCCATTTTTATAACATCATTTCGAGAAAAAGAATAAGATCACTGCCTCCAATTACTGCAACTTAGAATCGGATAAAGAACGAACCTTTAGGGCATCCTTGCGAGAGAAACTCTTCTCACAGTGCGTACAGGGGAAGGGCTTCACAGCTAAGTGGATCCGCTTGTGGCGCTTGAGATCGTGGTTGCGGTTGAACTGTTGCGGGCATTGGTCGCATTTGAAGGGTCGGTCGTTTTGGGGTTGTTGTTGGCCTGGGTGGTGTCCGTAGATTGGGGCGCCCATTTGGTGTTGGCTGTAGGGCATGTTGATTCCTCCTACCATGGCCATTTGGCTTCCTGGGTTGTGGATGTTGGACATGATTGGGCCGTTCATGGCGGGAAGGTTGTAGCCGCCAAAGGGTCGGGGCTGGTAACCTTGTGGTGCGGAGACTGGGGAAATCCGAGAAGCTGGTGCGGAAGAGGAGTTTGGTGGGGAGTGTTGGGTTGGTGATTGTTGGTTGTAAGCGGGGAATGAAGATTGCTGAGGTGTTGAAGAAGGCGTGTAATAGGTTGGCGTTGGAGGAGGTCGTCCACCATATTCTGGAGCGTGGATTGGTCCTTGAGGAGGAGCATGGGAAGCGGCTTGCTGTGGACTCACAAGACCATGGTTACTCATTTGGGATGGAGGTTGCGTAACTTGGGCTTGCTGTTGTTGGTTTTGATGTTGCTGTTGTTGCTGCTGCTGTTGCTGAGGCGCAAGGGTTGGTAAGTTCTGTTGCTGACCACCCGAGGAGCTTATTGATGTTGGAAATGGAGGAAGATTCATGTCGTATGGCGGAGGAGGAAGACCATCACCGGAAGCTGGAGAATTGGCGTTCCGATTCTGGAAATTCATGGACGGAGAATACAGTGGTCGACCATTCATGTAGTTCTGTTGCTGCTGCTGTTGCGTGTAAGGCGCGGCCATTGGGGGGGCTGAACTATAAGTGTAAGAGGGATTCTGGTTCTGAGGAGTGGGCCAATATCCCATAGGCTGTTGAGGAGGTTGATAAGGAGGAACGCCGCCTGCTGAACTCCCAGAACTGCCACTATTCAGACTCGATAATGGACTGTTTTCGTTGGGAAGGGTCGCTGGTGGTGTGAGAATGCTGCTGACTGCTGGGTGTGGCTGGGCTGTACTGCTTGGGGCATAGGCTGGGTATTTGTGCATTCCAGAGAGGTGATCTGGTGGCGGGAGTTGAAAAGTTGGGAGATTCGAAGCTGCTGACCGACGAGCAGTGAAGCTCTGGGTCTCCATGACAAAGATACCAGAGGGGTGGTGAATTTGAAGTTGAATTTACAATCTCACAGATATCTCGATAGGTCGCGGTTGTGTGGTGAAGTGAAGTGAGGTGAAGGCGCCGAATCGAGGAACGTGGTACGGGGTGAAGCAGGTACGGTGGTGAAGGACAATGGCGTAGTGGAATTGCAACAAAGCCAAACCCCAAAGCGGCCAGACAGACGCGAGGTGGTGAGAGGGTCGTAGTCAACTTCTATGGCTGTTGTTTATTTTGCTATATCGTCGTTTCCATTCCTATTTTGTTGGGGTTTATCCGTTTCTTTTCGAGCGTTTGGTGTCTCTTTTTCCAAGGTCGTCGTCTCTCACTCAACTCAATAGCCACAATAGTTTGTCGGCGTCGAGGTCAAACCTGGGTTGAGGTAGAATGTGGAGCGGCGATCGGTATGCCGTATGGGCGGGCGCCGGGGAGGAGGAGAATATGTAGCTTATTGGGCATGGGAGGCGCTTCTGGCTGGACGCGGGCGGCGTGGGAAATGCTGGACTCACAGCGACGGGACACTCGCCAGGACTGGGGACAAGGTGGATGTGGATATGGTGGAGGGGTTGAGAGAGGAGCTTGGGAGGTTCCAGAGGTGTGTACTAGTAAACAGTGGGCAAGGGGAGGGAGGACTGGAGCTAGCGCATAAGCCTTATAAGCTTAAGGAAGAACATCCTCACCCTGCTCCCTGCCCTACTTTACTTCCTCCGTACACTCAATTATTATTTCCAAGACTTCCCAGGACCACGCGCGGTCAGCACCACCATGTGGGCGACGCTTGCAGCCCCAGGGATCACAGCCGCTGTGGGATCGTGGATCTGGGACGTGCGAAATGGGCTGATGCCGGATTGGGGGACGCCTACCAGTACAAAAACAAGACTAAGGGAAAACAGGAGAGCGGGTCGGTAGAGTAGGTTCGGTGCTGTGCTTAGAGTAGCCTAGGTGTGAGATGAGAGGTGAGATGATCGCCTAACAGACTTTCGTTACTCGTCCTCAAGCGAGATTGATTTTCTCTCAATTTACAGTGTTTTTCTTGCTTTTTCTGGTGAGTTTGTCGTCTTCTACTCCATTAGGAACCAACCCGGCTGTCGTTTCGTTGTCGATGTTGGACTGCAGTCGAGTCCCAGTCGAGTCCGCTGCAGAGTGGGTGTGCAGGTTGGTGGGTTGGTGTGGGAGATGTGAAGAATTGAGACTAGGTGTCTGGTGTGGTCGGCGAGCACATTGGATTTGATGCACCTGAATGCAGGGAACGAATGGGCGGTAACAGGCGAGACCAGGTCCACGTTTCCGGGCGCCATGATTGGCAGGCTGGTGGGAGAGTTAGCCTGTTCCAGCTGGGAAAACGAAGTGAGCAATAAATTGGTACATTGCGGTAACTACTTCGGTAAGCTTCACATTAAATCTGGTAGAGGACTATGCCATAATGTTATCTATTTCATGACTTGATATCTGATTTACTTAGTTTGATTTGCTCGCTCGCTACGGAATCTAGGACTTCTCGCTACCTCCGTACTACTACTACAGACACTCTCGATCGCATCGCATTGATCTTTCTGACTTTTTAATAGTTAGTTCATCATCTGGCCAACGTACTCGCTACTCGTTCTCCGATAACATCCTTAGACTAATCAATCACCTCTAATCCTAATTCATTGCGGCTGGAATGAGGATGACCCGCCCATGACTCCCTGCTATCAACAAAAACCACGGAACTCCCCAACTCCAGCACGGGCGTGCCCCCATCCCCCCGAGCTTTGGGGTGATCATGGGCTTTCCCCCCATTGGAGTCTTGCAGGCATGTGGGCAACACCTGCAGGTGCTGCCATGGGCATGTCTCTTGGCTATCTTGGCTTAAGCCTGCCGCGCCAATTTTCTTTTTTTCGCCGGATCGCTCGCTCACCCACCATCATTTTCGACTCTGCAGCAGGCCTGCGGCGGAGAAGACCTTCTGACGAGGGGGTTTGTTCAAGGCAGCAAATGAACAGAGACGTGAGCACACTTGTGCCACGACCATCGTGACACCTCCAGGGTACGAGGATCGAGAAGGACTTTGATATTTCCCAATACATGGGCAACCAGGATTGGCTGCTGCATCGAGTGGGTGGATCGTAACCGCGAAAATTCGAAAGAAGACACCTTCCAGAGGACGGAGAGCGTACCGAGTGCGAGGTGTTACCAAGGTACCGAGTGGAAACACCACTCACTGTTGTGTTCCGTAGACTGTCCGTTGGACTGGATCCGACGCCACTGGAATTGTACCAGAGCCATACTCCTCATGAATTGAGTGGGTTGGTTCATGGGTTTGGATTCGGAGACGTATTATTTCGGATTTTTCCACATGTGGCAGTTGACTTCTCCGCAGAAAATCTCATCCCCGGAGAACGACGCCTCGACGCCCAAGCACACAGAGCGCCAATATCGCTGAAATTGGTTAGATTGAATGTCGGCGACGCCTCAGCAAGGGGGCTCTCGTGGTTGAAGACCGCCATGGCGGAGATGGTGGTGCTGTCTGAGCGCCTTGGTCTAGCTGTAAGCAACTTAGTGAGCAAGTCGAGTACGCAATTTTGACAAAAATCCGAATTATCTGGAATGCCGGGGTCAAAAAGCTCCCTGGCACTTGAAAGCACTTGCAAGCACGCGACGCGTTGCATTCAAGGATGGTCCAGATGGAAGCATGATAGGCTTCTCAGGCTCGGCGAGTTGGATTCCAGACCACACCTGGGAAAGTCATGATTTGAATGGAAAATGGTCTTTGGTACCGGAGTTTGGTGTGAAATCAAGTTGTCCTTTGTCGTTTCGTTGAGATTAACATGAATCAAATCGCCTGCAGAAATCTTATCAGCTTGGTTTAAGATGAACGAAGGGGATCAGCACATGTTTCCATAAATACTTTATCTGGAAAAGATCTCTTGATGTTCAGCTGGCTGTCCGGGATTCGGAACGTAAAGCAGGGGTGGGAAATCGAGTCCACAATTCCCAAAACCTGGGAAGCTTTGGTTTTTTCGCTGGTGGTGGAAAAGGGAAAAACGTTCCCAAGGTAAACCTGTTCGGGATGCGACTCTACAGCGCTATCCAGGAATCAAAGATGAAGTTGGTTAGATGTGATTGGCAGGCAAATTCCAGCATTCATGAATCTTCAACCGCACTAGGCGAGAATCGTTTATTTTCACCGATTGAGGATTGGCTTGTGTCTCCCCAGCTCTCGCATGTTCTAGACCGGGCCATAGAGGTGAACTCGCTTAAAGGCAAGCTGCAAGCCCGTCCCGAAGGCTGGACGGCGGGCGTTTTGGCTGGAGATCCCATCTCTGGGAGAGAGTCTGTGCAGATGAAAGTGGTGGAGGTGGAATTGAAGATGATGATGATAGTCGGAGTTTGAGAAGCCACGGCATCCGTTGCGAAAGATAAAACGAAAAGAGGTCCTAGTCTTTGGCTAGCAGATTTCCAGCAGATTTGCTCCTTGAAATAAGCGGGATGTATCACGTGATAGGGCTAACGAAATGGTCATGTGTTTTCAGTCCTTGCCAAAGTGTTGGTATCAAACTCTAATCACTGCTTGCTTATTTCCTCTTCTCTTCCAAAACATCTCAAAAGTTACGGTGTACTAAGAGATTCCCGCATATACGATCGTTTACATCGTATTACTCGTCAGCTTCATTTCGTAATCCCTCCATCACGCCCAGCACCCAAGGCCTGAAAGGTATCAATTGCGACCCCCGTACTTGACAAGCACCAATTGCAAACTGCTTCTTCCAGACCGCTGTTCCCTCAATTTTTCATAGAAAGCAACGGGAGAAACCCAGATGAGAGAGGAGAGGGACGGGTTCGGGGTGGTCGCACCAATCTGCATCTGCTTGGGGGTTTTCCCTCCTCGCCGCACAGGAAGCTCGAGAAAATACTACTCTACTTACCTAGTAGATCTTATCAAACTGCCTATGGGTGGTGAGCTTTTGCGACGACCTTACCTCTACTCGACGAAGGCCTCAACAACCAGGCAAAGGTAAGGTTGCGTTGGTTGCGTTGCACCAATCTTTGGTCACAGTACAGTCCACGGCTCGTTCAATGTCGTTCCCGGCACGGTACGACGAGCACGAGGAATGATGTTGCATCAGAAGCAGCCCGGGGGTGTCAGGAGCAGAACAAGGCTATTTTCTAGTCATCCCGACTGGCTCAAATTACAGGGGACTTCCCAATTTCACGCCTCTTACCAGCTTTCCGGGTGTCATCAAATTGCCTGCTTCGTCGAAGGCGTCGCGGTCAACGTCTAAACCAGCACACCCGATCATGGGGATGTTCTGCAATTATGTTAGGTGGGTGCCTATTCCCAAACTGTTGGAATTTTGTTTCTTCGTCGGCCCATGAACTGATGGAACGTGGAAGGGATGTTGATATCTCAATTCCCTGGCATGATATCAAAAGACGAACATCGGAACATGCTTACATCCGTTTTCCTTCAGCCCTTACGGGTAGAACAGGGTTTAGCATGGCAACCCGAAGACTCGCATGGAAAATAACCCAGGATCCATTTCGATTCTGGGCACCAGTTTCCAAACTCTCGACTTCAAATAGACAGAGCCGCACTTTGGTGGTGTAGACAAGGCTATTTAGCCACAAAGTTCAGATGCACGGGAACGTGATGCTCGTGCGTTTTCAAGGTTACTGGGCATATATGTCATACTATCAACTGGGGTATTAAGTGAAATTGGGAAGATGCAGCTTCCCCCTCACCACAATCCATGTTCAAAATGGGTCGTGGACTCTCCGGGCTGAGGGAGTTTATGCATCCACAAACCTTGATTCAGATAAGATTTCAGCCATCAAAATCTGTTCGGAAAGCACACTTTGGGTGACATGCAGCGGTAAACTGTGCCGTGTTGAGAATCAGCTCTTATTGTGTTCCAAAAATAGAATTCTTGCTAATGAGTGTAGTCAGCTTTCGATGGAACAGTGAACACTTGGATTATTCCGTATGTGACGAAATGTCACACAAAGTCATCAAAGTGCAGACGAAGCATCGATTAAATTGTTTCTCGGTTGTCAGCAAAGCAAAGGGGCGTCTAGTTGGTTGGAGAGTCGTAAGAGCGTAGGTAATCACCCCCTTTTTCACCAATACGAAACACAATACCGTGGACTCGCTAACCATGTGCCTCCCGTCAAAATTGTCCGCTAAAAACGCCAAATTATTCTGTCAAATAATGCCAAGGACATCACCCCGCATCAACTTGCCCATGATTCCATGAAGATCATTTCTGTGGGCAAGTTGAGCCTCTTTACGGGAAGGCAAGTGCCATTTGAGGATCAAAAATCGGGCAGGCCGCCTTTTTTGATATTTCGGAGGATTGTTTTGGTAGGGGGCCAATGCTATGCCATTGATGACCAGAATTCCCGTGTATTAGACGATGCATCTTGTCACCGATTTTGATAAGAGGAGTTCCCTTCAGTTGTCTTGTTGGTGGCAGTGATGATCATCTTGTGCAACTATAATTTTTACAGCTTCTATCATTAGAAACTTTGTAGGCGGGACATGTGTCACTACGAAATTGGTGTTGGTCACTGCCGTCGCGGCAACGGGAGAGAATTCCATGAGAGAGAAAGGGACATTCGTCTCGAATTGCAATTGGGTAGCCTTATGCTCAACGAAGGGATAGAGTCTCGTAAGCTACCAGTAGTGATATTGGATTTCATTCTAGTTTGTACTCCCGCACACACGGGACGAACCCAACACAAGATGCACTCTCCTACATATCAACATCCATTCTTTTCTCAAGTACAACTAATAGGAAGTCGAGAAGAAACAACAGCTGAGGCACATCCGCATCACACGCACTTCCCATCACTCTTGGCAATAATTTGCCACGCAGGGTTGACTCGGTTGAGAAGTGTTTCCCGCATTCGCTCGTAGGATTTGCTTTTTCCCATGGCCCCTCACTCTTTTTTCCACAAGAGCCTTGCAAGTCGGAGAATGACAGGTCTCAATTCCTTCTTTTTCCAAAGCTCTTGTGGAACCGATAACCAGGTATTTTCTGCGAACGTGTGGAAGCCATCAGCGCCTGCCGTGTTGAGTTTCTGTAGGCAGCAAAGTTCCCTTTCCCTTTTGCTCTCTTTCGGAAACCAGACGCCTTGCCCGCAAGCCCTTCGGCGGCCGACCCATCTTCAACCGTTAGCGCCAGCAAGGTGGGGTTTTTGGGGGTGGCGGAATTCATATTCTGGACGTGTTTGAAAGAGGCTGGATAGAAAATAAATGTTATGATCTGCAATGATTTTTCAGCCTTACGGTTGCGACTCGAATTCGCAATTTACTTGAAGAGCAGATCACATTTCCGCCCTTTTGCTTAGATCAAAAAAGCAAATTTTCCTTCCACTTTTTATGGAGTCACCTTGAAACTCCCTCGAGAGATTTGAGTCTCCTATCTAAGACATCACTTCCCTGATAATTTTGAATACGAAATCGAAAGATGCGAGAGAACTTTCGTTGACTACGCCATAACGATTCGATTGCGGATCATCCACTGTTCAGTGGTCGCAACAAGCAAGACCCAAAAACGACTTCTCTGTGGCCGCATATTGCGCAACCCACACCAGCATTCACAACTCGTGTATGGAACGGCATTTTCTAGCAGTACTCAAGTACACGCGCGACAAAGGGTAAGTATTTGTTTTGGTATCAATTAACTGTTGTGGTGTCTAGAGTCGAACGGCAAAGTAACGCAACCCACCGAAAAAGCTACCCTTTTACCCGCCAAGTTCTCTATTCGAAAGATATACCCCTCCTAATAAGCGCTTCTGCATTTTAGCAACTGAACTCGGCTCTCGTTTTTACGTACAACCCCCCCTCCCCCTTCGAGAATACTGAATACAATGAGATATTGGTTTAGCGAGGGGAAAAGGGGGAAAGGTAAGTTGGAGGAAAGGTTTGCGACGAGGTGATGCACAAAGGATTTGGAACGTAATGGAATATTAGGGTGTGGTGTTTGGAGAGTGGTGATACCTTATGATTATCCTCTTCACTCAGGGAGCCCTCTAGCTTCGATATCATAAAGTAATTGCTTTATTGCTGTATGCCGTGACTCCATGCAATCTTGCTTCGCCAACTGTAATTGTAATTGCATTTCAAATTACAGATGGGCTTCCGACAGCAGGTAGAAGTGGTGCATTACGCTGGTCTACGCGTAGAGGAACTAGAAGACCTTACCCCCAGGCAGGAGGGAAGGGTTGCGACGAGCTGGTGCAGAGCGGTTGGGACTCAATAAAATATTTATCGGCAGTGTTTGCGCACAGTGTCAATGCTTTTGTTGTTATCTTCTTCATTCAGTGGGCTCTCTGGCTTCGGCATCATGAAGTAATTGCATTCTTTCCGTCTGCCGTGACTCCGACTTGCTTCGACCATTGAAGTGTGATTCCTGCTGCGAACTTACAAAATGGGCTTCCGACGCCCTTTTGGGCTAGAGGGAATAGAAGACTTTGCCTCTGACCACTTCACAATCGGCAGTCTCCCACGAGAATCTTCGTGGAAGTGGAAATGAGATGTTCGACAAAAGAAGCATAGAGAACTGCGGAGAAGAACGCTAAGTAGTGCGTTCACCTTCCATTGCTGACCGAAGCCTCGAAAAGAAGAAAAATTTAGCGACCCTATCTTCGTTCGCGAAGGAAAGAGAAATAAGAATCTCTTTACTTGGCTAATGATTTACTGATATTATCGCGCTGTCTCCGGTGGCTTCCGCGACTCCTGCATCTTATTTTATATTTCCAATTCTATAATTTGACAATTGATTACTTCAACCCCACCACGGCGGTTCGGCATATCTTTTGTTGATTTACGAGAATCAGTAATGGTGATTTAGGTAGTGTGCATAGCAAATTTGACTTCTGGTGGAGAACTCGCGAACCTGTGTCTTCCCCACATCGGATGCAATAATCGGTATCTGCTTTAGCCCTCCGCCATATTCTTTCTTCACACAGGACTCCGCAGCCCGATTTATTTTGGAATAAGGAAGCCTCAAAATTACAGATTCCAGCACCCAATGGTTTACTGCTCACTTTTATCCATCCATGTGCCTCTGCCAGCACCAACACTTCCAGAAAGTTCAGAATAGCGAACGAGGAAATTCCACCAACCCGCACAAACTGAAACGGCCCCAGCTTCTATTGATTGCCTTGCAGAAACCAGCCCTAAATTCTAAATATAGAAAGCTCTCTGCCAAAAAGCCTTGAAATGAGTCGGTGGGGTTGCCCCAGGCTCTTGTATGAAGACAACTAGCACGATACCTTCAAGCAGGTGAATGGGACTGAATGGACGGCAAACCCAAACGAAACTTCAAGATAGATCTTCTTCCAAAAGTCAAAGATAATTAAACAAAGGGAGAGAAATGGAAGATCCAGAGACATCTTGGCGATCTGTATTGTCTGAACCATGTTTATACAATTCAATTTTCCCGAGATACTTGGGATAATAAATTGCCTTGCGGCGAGTTCCGAGGTATCATTTCAAGGGCGGTGAATGGACATTCATAACTTGACCGCAAGAAAGATTTGTAGATTTTCATTCACCAAAACATTTCAATAAAAGATAATTATATTATACCAAGAAATCAGTTCTCAAACGCCAGTTCCGTCCTAAGATTTACCTTATCTCTATGCTGACTATTTTCACGATGCTGTTTGAAACTCGCGAGCTTGTAGCCGCCTGCTATGGTATATAATTTCCGTGGACAGTCATGACACGCCATCCGAGGGAAAGGCTTGTGCACCGAAGACTTGTTTTCTCTGGCAACTACGCTGAGAATTAGCATGTGATTATATTTAATTAACCATGAGTTATATTACATGGACTATATTCATGTCTCATTACAGCTTCAAAACTGTCGTCGGGATATGATCTTTTGAGTGCGTCGAAGCCATATTGGAGCATTCTTGGGATTGGAGGCTAGTTCGTATATTAGCTTATAAAAATCTATAATCAAAAATGTCCAACTCACCCGTTGAGAGGGTGTTTCCCTTGCTACTGATGGGGAAGTCTTTTGTGATTCGTTGCTGGTGCTGGTTAGTGTCGGAACTAGAGCAGTATCGACAACAGCTGAGCCTCCAGAACTCTCAACACGCATCCGCTTTGGCCGCTGAGATATCTCTGGGCTATCATAGAATCTAGCATGATCACTACAGTTACCTAAAGCGATACTGTAGCTTCGTTTCGCGGATTCGAGGATTTTTTTGAGGGGTTCGGGTACTGGAGGAGTGGTAGGAATTGGACGCGAGGAAGGCGAGTTGGGTTTTGCAGATTCGAGCGTTTTATTTGGAGGGTTAGGTTTTAGAGGAGTCGTGGAACTTGGACTGACTGGACTGTAGTTGGGTTTTGTTGATTCAAGAATTTTATTTGGAGGATTAGCCTTAAGAGGAGTTTTAGAACTTGAAACGACTGAACTCATGGAAGACAAGAGGGGTTTTGCCAATTCGAGATTTTTATTTGGGGAATTGGGTTCTACAACGTCGAGGGCGAGAGGGATTGCAGGGCCAGAATCGACTGGACTCAAGGATGGCGAATCAGGTTTTGACGATTCGAGGAGTTGACTTGAAGGAGTAGGTTCAAGGGTACTTAGTTCTGGAGGAGTCGTAACACTTGGATCTCCTGGGTCCAAGGAAGGCGAGTCGGGTTCCGAGGTAAGATCAATGACCTTGGCTTTTAATTTTCGCACTGGTGGAGAAATAGGCTGCAAGGACTGAATTTTCTTATGGTCCTCTCCAAAAACCCGCCGTACAAACTCTGCATCCAATTTGTTTATTGCCTCTTTATTTTTCTTAGCACTCTCCTCTCATAGGGTATATTCGCTATTAGGTTTCACGCATCGATCTCCGTAAAAGCGACAGCGGACAATCCTGATTGAGTTTGTTTCAATATAGCTCTTTAAACGTTCTTCCAGATGAGAAACTTTTTGTTGGCGATAACTATGAGGGCTATAACGGTCTGTGATTGCTTCGCTAGGATTGATCAAGAATTTGTCGAGAATCATACATTCTGGACATCCACAATCCACAACTAGTCAGAGTATAGTCGATGATCGGTCGCGGCGGGACACAGTGATGTATGTATGAATCAAGAATTTCTTTGAAGAGATGATGAATTGCAGGACATTTCGTCATGATCTTGGCCTTATCAGAGTGGTACGTGGGTCTGAATTCATCACATATTGTATTCAGAAATGAGAGGAAGGACGCTTCGAGGTGTTCCGGTGTGGAAGTTGAAGCCGATGTCGCGATTTGTGTGGCCAGTTGGAAAACTTCTTGTGTACAGCCAAGCGTATTGTAAAGGGAGAACATGGTGCAGATAGCCTGGTGTTGCTCCTTGGGTTTGCCTGTGACAAGATCGGAGCTTGTGGTACCCAGCACAAATTCCCGGAGTAATTGGCATTGGAGTCAGTGTTTTGGAATTTCCCGCCTCAGTGGTTAGTCAATCCTGCCTTGATAAGCCTTATCCTTCCTGCCTCTAATTTGAGGCTATCCTGCCTTTTCATATCCTAATATATTACCTTTCCTAGCCACTCCGATCCTATTACGAGATTTAATCTGCCTATCCGATCCTATCCCGGGATATCGGAGTATTCTTTCCTGGCCTCAGGGGGAGGCTAGGCAGGGTATATGCCAGCCTGTAGTCGTGGAATGGGTGGGATTAGTGGAATCGACGGGAGTGGTGGAACCTGATAATAACATGTAATATTAGTCTCCATCTGGTACCTAGAAACAGGAATTATACTACCTTAAATGAAGTACCTGGCGTCGCATCTAATTTTGACTCGTTTGCTCCGACGGAGATAAGCCCTCGTATTTGAGCCTCAACCAGTATCGTGACCCAGTTTCTAGACGACATGTCAGTACTGTCCAAAACACCACTTAATGCCTCCGTGCGTGGATTATATTGGATCGAAAGTTGGAAGGTAAATGGAGAGAAAAGGACTCTTAAGGCAATTTGCAGGATAAAGAGGCTTGAACTGTTCCTGATCACCTGGAATAGTACCTATATTTAGGTGCTAGATCTTGTATTTGGTAGTTTTGGAGGAATCCTTGCTTTTAGTGCTTCTAGAATGCTTCTATTGTATTAGTACTTATTTTACTTGCTTTGAGAGTTTTACTACTTTTATCCTTGCTTTCCTGTCCCATCCACTCCTCCCGTATCCTATCCTTGCCCCACCCCCCCTTTTTGTCTTCCTTGCCTCTCCTATCCTAATTTGGCATCTCTCCTTCCTAATTCAGCCTTGTCTGTAGGTGAAATT
>LLCD01000377.1:0-19952 GCA_001414355.1 Hymenoscyphus salicellus
TAGGCCTAGCTTCTTACTCAGCATGTATAAGTACTCGAGGACATCTTCCTCTTTACACTCTCTTAGACAGACAAAATACAATCACTCTTTAGATGACAATACATTTGCAAACACAATTCAACAGTTTGGCCTCTGAGACCGTATAATCTTCTTTTGTTTGCCGTTGTTGAATATTTATCGTTTCGCTTGATTTGATGGAGTTTTCATCGTTTTTATTCGACGAGTCTGCACCACCTGACTATCTTGAAGGGACTCTAACTGCATGTGATGCAGATGATCTTGCAGTGAATATTGCTTAGCCAGATGTCCGAGAGAACTGGTACCGCTTCGGTCTCATTTTTCTCAAATACCTTTTGCGTACTTCATTTAATATCTCGTCGTCACAAGCAATATTTTCGGAATTTTCAAGGTATCTCTCGCAGGCAGTATTTCCCACAAGCATAAAGAATCTCAGGAGGCAGGTTCGAGGTTATGGTCGGCGAGAGTGATTTAGTAATGGCCCTTCCAACTATCCTTTCAAATGGAGTTTGTTCTCTTTCCCATCTACTTTGGCCATATCCAAGATTTGCTTCTTGAGCAGTGCACTAAAACTTGTATAATACCTCTTATTAATGGTAACATGTTCGCTACAATAAGTCCTTGTTATTTGTTGATTCGCATCAAACTCCTGTCCATCGGCGGTACATTCACACCTAAATTCCTCTTGTCGGAGTCGTAAAATTTTTCCTCATAAACTCTGCTCTTCGGCTTCGACTTCGGTCCCCCTGCAATGTCTTGGAGAAACTCCTGAAGGTATTGCTGCTGGTGGTGAGCTGCTGTATAGACTCCTTCGGGTGATAGAGGAAATTGATTAGTTGTTCGAGTTCTAATGATTAGAAGTTGTGGTTCAAATTGGGAAAAGTTCTCTCGTCCTTTGATGGCCATTGACTGATGTCTTCTTCCTTTTATATGTTTATCTATGGTTATTCATCACTTTTGCGTGTTGAACCATGCAATTGCTAGCTTTGAAGCCTGGCTCGTCTTCCTCTTTGGCTAGACCGTAACCCTACCTGTGCAGTAAATTTTCATGGCTTGTAGTTTAGGCGAGAAAGTGGATTTCAGGTTGTGGTGTGTTCCATTATTGTTCTAAGGAATTATATATTCCGGCAAATATTCTTGCAAAATTGAATCAATTATGTGGATCATTTTCCCGTGGTTAGTATTTGTGATTTGAGGTCTTTTGAGAAAATGAAGCGAAGTTCAGCTCCACTCTCATCTAGAAGACAACAGCGAAAGCTGAGCGGATGAGACCATAATGCCGGTTTTTAAAATAGAATGTTAAAATCTTAATTTGCGTATTAATCGAAACTGGAAGTTAGGTATTTGCTGGTATTTGTTATTAGTTTTGAATTTCCGTCCCCGCGTGACCTGTCACTATTTAGGCAAAAGTGCTTTCCTCTCCTGACAAACCACCACCACCTGCGTATTCCCAAGATCGGCCTTTAGCACCCCCCAACAATGGTGTGCTATTCGTGCCGGGGCATATTCCGAAATCCCGAACCGCTCCTGCTCTTGGATAACCAGAATCCAATCAGCCGCAGTTATACTCATCTGCTGCAAACCCATGATGCTTTGAAGCGTGGAAGAAATAAAGGATGTCAGCTTTGTGCTATGTTGTGCTTATATATTCAACGGTTTTCAAAATCTAAACCAGCGGCACGTTTGAGTTTAAAGTACAAATTTCAACGCAATACACAGCAGTGGAACAGAGGTTTGTGGATTGGTGTACTCGAATTTGGTTCTCCAGGAGAAATCACGCAGGTCAAACCTTATCAAACCAAAGGTACGGAATCACATTTATGTATCGGCTTCTACTACGTTAATCTAACCGTGGACAGATATATTCCCATTACTAGTGAACGGGGGGCATATGAACATCTTGTCAAAGAAAACGGATCCAGTGTTAAGTCGGAGGCAATGCTCGAAGTGGATGGGCGAGCGTCTCAGCAGTCATCCTACTTGTAACCACAGTATTCTCGGCTCTCGTCAAATCTCCAACCGACTTCTTTTCATCGGAGCCCTCAGCGACAAAAGTAATATACGATTAGTGTCTACTTCCGATAGCATGGAAAAGGTAGTCTGTTTGGTTACTTTGAGCCATCGGTGGGGCGAAGCACAAATTCTGAAATTGACCACGGATTGTCTAGAAACATTTAAGCAAGGGATCTCTATAAAAGCTCTCCCAAAAACATTCCGAGATGTTGTTACGGTCGCTAGAAGGTTTCATGTTTCTTATACACGGATCGGTTCTTTGTGCATTATTCAAGATTCCAAAGAGGACTGGGATCGAGAGGCTCCTTTGATGAGCGGCGTATACGGAAATGCAATTTTCAATATCTTTGCAACCGGGGCTCTCAATAGTACTGGGAGGCTCCTCTTTTCTCACGACCCGCGCTTGTTGGAACCTTGTCATCCCAAGATTCCTGGTGCCAATGAAGAAATTACCATTATAAATGATGGAGTTTAGTATGATCACTGTTCACAGTCGCCTCTTTTAAAGAGAGCGTGGATGTTTCAAGAACGATTTCTAACTTGAAGAGCACTTCACTTCGGCAAAGATCAGGTAGCCTAGTAATGTAAAGAAATGATATGCAGTGGGGAATATCCTCAAGAACTCCTCAAACCCGAGAAAGATCCGGAATATAAGTTTAAATCACTCAAACCATCCACCTGGTATTATGGTGGCGAGGAGCGAAATGACTACACTGAAATGTGGCACCAATTTGTCTCGTTATGCACAAGTAAAGATCTTATTTTTGCCTCGGACAAAGAAGCCGCCTTCTTCGGATACGCAAGGGCTCTTGAAACGATGATGAACGACAGGTATATTGTCGGATTATGGGAAAAGCATCTTCCGTCTCAATTGATTTGGGGTACTAAAAGGAGGTGAGCCCCACTTTATCGAGCACCGTCTTGGTCATGGCTTTCTATAGATGGCGAAGTGTACCCAAACGCGCTAACTCCTCATGATTCAAAGTTTGACACTATACACGCTGAAGACATTGCATTGGTGCGTGCGGGACCAAGTCCAACAAGCAGAATATTGGATGGATATATCAAGTTTCGTGGGGATTTATTCGGTTGTGTACCATGCGCCCAAAAGCAGCACTTGATGTGGATAAGCCACCAGGAAGCTCCTTGTAGATCATGCGCCGTCGAACATAGCGGACAAGGGCAAGGAGAAGTTATATTATTCTCTTTCGGAGTTTATGGAATGTGTGGATTGGGATCTTTGGGAATATTCCAGAAGAGGTATTCGTCGTTATCTGAGCACTACTGGAAGATGTGTTAGAAATTGTGTAATGTTTCAATCGAGCAAAATGTGTGTTTCCTTTACAAAATTATCAACGCTATTTTGATTCCAGAAATTCGGAACTTCTCGATTGTTGACTTTGGAATTGTTTGAAGGAAAACATATAAGGCAGGGGTCGGTCTGATTTTGTACTCTCAATTATGAAAGCTCCCTTCCCCCGCGACTGCATTCTTCTTCAATTCTTCCCTTCATTTATTAGAAGGGAACATTTTACCTATGGGGTAGAAAACAGTTGAAGAGACAGAAATTGGGGTATTGTGGTTCAAATAAGTAAATCGTGACGAGGAATCTCCCAGTTCATAGATCTTTTCCTTAACATCTAAAACCCACGAGTTCATATAAAATAGATTACGTATCTTACTACGCGTAGCATTCTTAGCCTACTTAAATAATTCTTTTCGATGACGCTTCAACTACTAACTGACATTTCATGAAGCCTATCAACACTATGGTCCCCCTGTAGAATCCCCCTCAAACCGCTCTCGTCACGAGACTTGAAATCGTACTTGTTGCACCTCAAGATGACACCCTTACTTTGTAGACTGGATACCATTCCTTTCCAAAACTTCGAGATCATCTCAGCAGCATGAGAGACTTTGGCCCTCGTCACCCAAATAAAATGTTGACTTGGAAGAATCACGTGCTCGATCTTAATTTGGTAAAGCTCCCGCGATTGCCCTAGCTCAATCCAGACAAAACTTCCCCCAAGTGTTTTTTCTTTCAACAAACCTACTACCGTCCAATATCTCTGCGAATTTATGGTTCATATTGCCCCCGGCTGGTGACATGAACGCGAAACTGTCACTTTTGTTTTCGTCTCGTTTTCGTCCTGTTTTGTGGCAAACATACCAATATTCTCGTTCGTCGAGCGTTTAAGTCTGCTTTATGCCAACCAGCTTCAGGTATCCAATCATCAATGGTTTAGCCTGTATAACTTCCTTTCTAAACCGTGATTATCCACCCCGCGAGTGCAGCGGTCCTCGTTCCTACTCAATATCACGAGTAATGGGGTCGGCCGTGGATAAACCAAACGGAGAAGATACATGCCGTTGCTGACGGGCCACTGTAGCTGCAATTCTACTGTAAGTCCGAGCTTCAAATTTGCGCATGGAAAGTTGCCGTGGCCAACGAGCCCCCTAGGTAGAAATCTCGATGAATTGAAGCACAGGATAGCTCCAAGCTTAGCAGAAGAATCGCGTCAAATATTCTCATACCAGTGCCCCCAACACTTCTAGAATGGGGAGGATTTTGTAGCAGATGCTATAGCTATCCTCCAAGTTTCATGAGACTGGGAAGGATATTGCCGACCTTCAAATCGTTCTTCCAGCGGAGCTGTCCTCCGTAGGATGGCCCAATGAGCGGCTGTGGTTCACAAGTACCGTATTGACTGACCCTGGACTCATAACTGAGGCGAAGCATCTGTTCAATATCGCCTTATAGACCCACAATTTCAGCCTCCAACAACGATGAACAATGATAGGTTTCCAAGGCCCCCAGGCAAATGGCACCGGGTTGTTCAACCGGAAGCTTAAATCGACCGCGACCTTCTCTCGAGGCGGAGCCGGCTCCTACTCGAAGGTGGTTCGCTTTGGCGTCACTCGCGGTTGGAAAAAGTGATGCCAATACTCGTTGCCATCACCTGCAGATATTTTCTGCATAGCCCGGCAATTCTCTGCCTTATTGGACGCGCCTCAACTTGAAGGTGGCCATGCGGACTGTTTCTTTCTCAAAAGGAGCGAGGCAAATGCTCCCAAAACGAGGCAACCAGGCTAAGTGAGAAAATGATCGCTCTCTCGCCCGACTACTGAGAGTGCTGAGTGAGGTGCATGCAATGGCAAATGATCCTTGCAAAACTGCAGCTTCTCGAAACATAAGAAAGGACTCCCACCCTCCGAAATCGACTCCCGAAAATTGACTAATAAATCAGAAATGGAAAGGCAAAACATTCCCCATTTCCCCTCGGTAAGTACCACAAAGATAGCATTTTGCTACTAACGATACCCCCTTCCAAACTTTCGAAAGTTCGCTAAGCATCTGCAGGCTCAGGATGAGAAGGCATTTGATTCGTCCGATTGCCATCCACACCACTTGTCGCAAGACAAGCGCACCACGGATGACGGTCAAATCAAATCCCATCTCATGTACACCAGCCGGTCATATTTTTCGCTTTCGACGACGGTCGGCCCCCCAGTTATAGCCCGAAGACTCCTGATTTGAACGCAGAGCCGCATTTTCCAAATTCTTCCGACTTGGTGCCGGACTGCTACTCGTTCTCGTTTCCGGTCACCCCCCTTGCAAGACTTTGTTGGTTTCTTTCGGGGTTGCATGAACGAATCCAAAAGAAGGCAACGCCACCTTCCTTCGCCTCTCGATGCCCCAAGGTGCTGCACCCTTACGAAGATGGGAAGACAGGGTTTATTCTTTTGTCTTCAGAGTTTTCAGGGCGAATCATTTCCAATAATACCCTAGCCGGAACACATTATCTGACAGTTATGGACTTGGTGCACTAATTTTTGTGTTCAATACTCCACGGCAATTGCCTCACAAAACATCACCAGTGGCTATCGTTTCCTCTACTCCATCTCTCCAGACTCGATGCATGTGTGTGGCTTTCTCCGGCTCGTGTCCACTCTCCTACTTCACAGCAGATTGGCGACAACCCAAGGACGGCCCGCAACGTCTACCCGCTCGTTATTATCCAAATACTTGGGGTAAATGCGACCGAGACCCTTCATGGATTCCGGACGTGTCAGGAGACCTTATTGACATTCTATATGAACCATACCAGCCCACTGTGTAGCATGGAGGGGTATGTCTATGTGTTGGCAGTTCCCTTATGGGCTTGGTCTCGCCCAGATATTGCCGGAGTTGGCGCAGATCATCCACTTTGGAGGCGTTGATAGCATGTCGCTATTTGCTTCTGTTCAGTGTTTACCGAGCAAAGCTGCATACCGTGAAGCAGCCACACATTTACTACCAGGATCCTCCTCATAAACACATCATGGTCCAATGGATATCATCACGAGGACCTTTTCCACTATTGTCGGGCATCAACACAATCTCTCCGAGAACTCCTCATTGCTTACGACCAGTCGGGCTCCAGAAGATAGGCGTATCTATCCTCCCTCAGTGTTCTTCTCCATATCATGTCAACCTCAATCATTCAAACCTGTCTCTGGATATCAACATATGACACCCCTCTTCTATCAGTACAGCGACAGAACCGAGTTCTTAAATGTCGACTAAGCACGTAAGTTCTCCGCGTGCGGGATTTTGGCGTTTTCTTAACAAGGTCTTAACGGCTTCAGAGATCATCACGCGGCCACGGCCCGAAGTTGCACGGATCCTCGTCCAAGTCTACCTCTTCTTCATCACCACGAACAAGCTTTCTCTTCATCTGCAACGAGCTGCCTACAAATGATAATCCTGATCACCACGGTTCGATTCAGGCACGTTATGTGGATGGACGATGGCGTCCACCACGGGAGGTTAGGGGATTCTTCCAGCAAACCCCGGGGTGGGTGTATCGATGGGAAGATGGAGTCGTGAGCGTTGCCACCGATTATGGCTGGAGCTCGCGCGACACAATTCCTGGAACGGCAGACGGAAGAATTTACAATGCCTCTGCAGATGTGTTTCCGCAGTACTACAGAGCCGCTACTATTTTCTATTGCAACCGATTCGACCTATTCTTTACAGCCAGAGGTGATGCTAGTACAAAAAACATGGACCAAGCGGATCCTGAGGATGATTGGCATCCTCTCACTTTCTCTCATGACCATCACATTAGTCGACTGGAGCATGTCGGCCAGGAAGAGCATCTTGATGTTCGAACTGCTAGCTGGATTGATCAACTATTGCCAAACAACTACCGAAGAAGTTCCTCATCGCATGATGCTAACCATAAAGGATTAGGTGGACTACTACCAATTGCCGTCTCCTTGGTAGCCTTCTCTTGTGAGAATCGCGAAGAACTTCATAGAGCATTGATGGAAGATGCGGCATGGAACGGTAAAACTTGGCGGGCTCATTCAAGACAGACAGGACGTATGTAAATCACCAGCTGTCCCTTCAATCAATTCTTGTTTTAATGTCTCGTAGGAGTATCCCGAAGAGGAATGGTGACTACTATCTACCTTGATCCAGAAAACCCACTAGGCTCCACGAGCGATGCCCTGTTCGATCTCGAATACGGTCGTGCCCCTATATTTCGCTAACTTGCGGAACGCGCCCGCTTATTGCTGAGCTAGCAAGAACAACAACAATACGATGAAAAATTCGCCTAGGAGATTACCGATGCTACCAAGCCTCCTTGTTCTACTTACGACCGGCGGGGATCGATCCATGACACCCTTACTCTCCTTCCAAATGTGTTCTTGGCCAAGATACACCGAGTTTGGAATTGATATAATGCGAACATGCCAATACCCTGTGGCAGATATGTTGGGGAGGCATTGATGGAAACACGCTCATTCTCAGATAACATTTTACCGCTGTGATTTTTGGTGTTTGATTTATTGTGGCTTTCTTCTCTTTCTTTCCTCTTTTCTCGGGTTCTTGCAAATTTCCTTCGCGTCTTAAATTTCCATATGGCACTATTACGTTGACCCCTTGCTGAATGCTGCATTTTGCAATACTTCAAGCAAAGGAACCCTGGTTTCGAACTTTTCTTTACACAACCACGTTTCTATTTTGCTATTCGAAGGCCGGCCGAAATTGTTTTCACTGCAGGGGGAGGACTTCTTATTTCAGTATTTAGGATAATTTTAATATGAGCTTATTCTTGAACAGTCCTCTAAAGACGGAATTACTTTGTTAAAGGAAAGCCTTTAGCTAAATTATTCTTTCTATAAGCAAATCCACTTCTATGCAATCAAGTCTATGATGAAGTCTATCGATATGCCGTATGAAATTCGCCCATCATGAAAAGGTCGAACTCCGATTGCCCATTCTATCTGCCAATGTCTTTTGTGTAGGCAGACCAAATCAATAACGCGTGGGGTGAATTTCACAAGGAAGTTCTCTAGATAAGCGACCTGTCCCGCGTTCTGAAATTGACTCCCACTAACGAGTTTAATATCAAGGGATCGGATGAGCTGTAGAAAACATAGCATGTTAGTAAATCCTATCTGCAATCAAACTATCTTCTTCTTTTGAGTAATACTTACCTCAGGAACAAGCTTATACATTTCCATAGGTGAAAGGTCTCTTCCCAAGCATACCCGCGTTTCAATTCCAAAGTTAAAGCTTGCTTTGTCGTACTCTCTTTAGTGTTCGAGCTAGCGTTCAGGGCGATAGTTGTTGGGATCGGGAGCGTCTCGTTGGACGATGCGGGTAAGTGTTGTTACATCTGCGCTCCCGGGAATGAAGTGTCCATCGATGGCCTTTCGGCCTTTGGGGACGACACGAGAGAAGACTGTTATTATGTTAGCATTTTCTTTCCGTTTGAAATAGAGACAAGGCGTGCTTGCGGAAACTTGCAGATGGTTTCAAACGCATAGACTCCTTGACACAAGCTACTAGGTAGGGGAGGTGACTAAATGTTTCTTGAAATTTGACCGGCGATGAGATGCGAGATTTCTCAAAAGCTGCGTCGATTTCCTTTCGAGCCTTTCCCAGGGCAACTGGGTGAGTTAGAAGGGAGCGGAGGACAGCGGCTAAGGAGCTTGCTGTTGTGTCTGTACCAGCTTGGATTAAGAGGGTGACGTGGGATTGTTTCATTTCTTGGGGAAGGGGTTTGCCCTCCACTCACGGCTCTATACAGCTGTTAGCTACTCTTTAGTACTCGAACTGTTTATAAGCAGTAATTCTATCGCTAAATCAGTCGGAGATTTAGAACGAGGAAGTGATATTACTGCTGCATGAACTCTACTATTTCTGGTTCGATTCTATTTCGTAACTGTTCTTCGCGCTTTAGATACCTCCTTGTGGGCTACCACAATAAGATATCCTCAACTACTTTCGTCCTTCGGGTTTGGTATGAGATAGTTTATTAGGTAAGGTATTAACTGGAGGGTCTCCCGAAGAAAAGTCTAACGACAAAAGAAAGCGGTCATATCCAAGGTGCTATTGAATGCAGCAATCAAACTGTTTTCGTTGCGTTTGTTTTTAATGAAGCCCCAAGCCTGGCCGAAGGATACAAGGGTTATAATATCGAAAGAGAATTCTCTGTATTTGAGTTGGAGATTAGTGAGGATTCTCTTCTTATTTAATAGGAGGGAAATTACAAATTATACTTACCTAGTCTTGATACTAATATCGACCTCCTTACCTTTCCTCAATTTTGCCATCAGCTTACAAATAAACAAAGCAATGCAACCATTAAACCTATCCTACTAAGTAGTCTGTAAAGTGCTGACCGAAAACCGAGCTGAAAGTGCCTTTTGCATTGCCTTATGTTTGTTTGTATCTTGGGTACTGAAAAACTGTTGAGGACCTAAAGACTCTAAACTGTAGATTCCACTTTCGGTATTGGTGTCTCGATCGTTGTAGATGGGCTTCAAAGCTGAGGGTCGCCAGAATAGAAGCAAGTTTGGACCGATGCGAATTGGTGTATCGGTTAGGTGGATGGCTGTTAGATGAAGGTGAGGTACGGGAATTTATGGTGGGGAGACTTACCCACATATTTCTTGACGAGACCTTCGAACCATGGCAGTTCTTGTCGATTGTACGAGAAGAGCGCATCGGTGAGGAATGTGACTGCTGCGTACCAAGGACCAGGGAACTTAACAAGAGGCTGAAAGTATAAATTGTAGATGACTCTGTAATCCAATATTGCAATGAAGAGCGTTGCGATCAGCTTTGCGATCGTTGGCACCTCGATGGTTTGTGGAAGAGTAAAGTGAAGTGTAGACATGTTGGCGGTGTGCTGAAAGAGCCCCAAAACAAGATGAGACCCAAAAGCTATGGTGCATTGAAGGGAATGTCTCTAGAATCAAGAGGACAGATTCCATAGCTGTCTTTAAACATTCAAGAGGAGGTTGAAAGTGGAGAGTTTAGGGAAGTTATAAAACGAAGCACGTGCCGCTTTAGGCTCTCTTTAGCGAATTCTGGACTCGCTATTCGTAATGCAGGCTATCAATTCCCAAATAAAGTGAGGCATATATGACGTATTGCGATAGGCTGGAACTTTGTGAATGATGTGCCAGTAAAAGGATTGTAGATAAGGTAATACCCAGCTTCATTGGCTATTGAACGGTGTCACATGATGGACGAGGGTGACGACATTCACCAGTGACTGTAGAAGCTCATCATGGCATTGCATCATTTTATCGTTCTACTCCGTGCTGAATTCTATAGTCCGCATATCGGCATCTTTTCAAGTAGTCACTTCACCAGATTGTGACTCTCCACTCACAAGTAGCTCTGAACCCGTTTCTTTGTTAAGTAAACACGTTCAATTATCTAGACCGCATGAAATTGTACTCGTCCTGTTCAACTTGTTGCTTATACTCGATGAAATAATCTGTATACATTGTAATGAGATGAAAACTTGCTATTCTGTCTGAATGTAGGATGTGTGTTACGCCGTGTAGCGCACTATATCAGGGTAAGAAGAAGCGGACTCAGTGGAAAAGAGCTGTTGACTCGCCCATATTAGATGATTACTTTGTCGCAGCTAGCGATTTGTATTAAGCAAATCAGATTGGTTTTGAGAATATTGAGTAGAACGAGTATTGATTCCATAATATCCAATCAGGGAAGCACTTGGCTACACAATTGCCTGTTATGATGATTGAAGAGTGCTCACCAGTTGTATCTCTTTACTCATTTCCTCCTGGACTTCAAAAATTGCTACATCAAACCTACCTCCAAGATTCTAGAAGTCGGCTGTGGCCCAGGAAGCATAACCAGAGACTTCTGCCTTCTAGCTCCCTACGGAACAACAACCGGAATTGATTCCTCACCCAGCGTTGTAGCCCAAGCGAACTCCACCTGCCCTCCATCCCATTTCCCTAATCTAGAATTCCAAGTCTGAAACGCCTTGAGGTTGGATTTCCCAGACAATACATTCGATATCATACATTCCCGTTGTACGATCATGCGTCTCGGTCATCCCGGACCTTTGCAAGCTCTCAAGGAGATGTTCAGAGTTTGTAAGAAGGGTGGTTTAGTAGCAGTTTGTGACTGCAATACTAATATCACGAGTTTCAAGCCCGAGATTGAGGGAGTCTTGGATTGGTGGAAGCATGCTGAGTCAGCTCACTATAGACACGGTACACATCCTCATGCGGGGGGTGAGCTGGCTGCTTTTGCGCTGGAAGTGGGATTTTGGAAGGCCGAGGCAACTAAGGGGGAGTTAAAAAGTATGCGCTATCCACATCCACTCGAAATCGAGACTCTATGCTAACTCTATGCTAACTCCAAGTAGTTACTCCACCTATTGGCGGACCTTGTGCTCCCGGTAAGGCGGCCGAGAGATGTCTCACGCTGGGAATGGGAACGAAAGAGTAGATTCAAGGATAGGATAAAGCTTGGAAGGAATGGGAGACTCATGATGAACGCGAATAGATTCATGAGACTGTTCAGATGTTGGCGTTCAAAGATCCCAATGCATTTCGGAAGTTTTTTATGAGAAGGTTTGAGCGAGGTGGCAGATGAATGCTCAATAGAAAATAGACATGCTGGAAATGTTCTTTTAGATGGATTGGATAATTGAATCTGATAAACATAGCTCGCTGGAGAAGTTATCTTAGATAGAAATCTCAAATAGACTGATCCCCAACACTTCAAGGTCACATGTCTCAATTGAAAACTTGATAGGATGTGATACGAAGTTGTAATTTTTGAAAGTTTCACATGGTTACCACTACGTGTTGCCTTATGAATATTGTTGATAGGTACGGTGATATCTGTTATATCAAGCCACCTATGACATCCGCATGCCCGTCGGACATCCCACGGGCATGCGGTTGGTGAAAGAGTTTTTCGGTCAAAAGGATGTGGCAATGGTTATTGTAACATTATATATAAGTGCCCTCTGCTCTTGTTGAGCAGGAGGAGGAATTCAAGTCTTTTTACTCTTGCCCTCAGAAGTGCAGCATTTCAACAAATATCAACGGGATAGATGAGCTCTGGTGAGGCTATTAGCATGGGCTATCCTGATTTTCGGAGCATTCTTGCATAACTTGTCGGCTGCACCAAGGTGGTCCAGCCATAATAAAATATCCTCACGCGCCAACAAGGAGTCCCAACTTCACGAATCAGCAGACGAGTATCAAATGTGGTAAAGCTGAACCAAAGTGGTTGTATCCCGAATTTGGTGTACTGATTAGAGATATCTTTGCACTGAGTTGTGAAAACGCCCATTGACCAAAATATGTAAGACCTCGCGGAGTCTTTTCCTTCTTGCTGTTTGCCTTTTCAAGGCTCAAATAACTGAATTTGTTGATAGCTGTGAGAGGCTCTGATTTTTTTTGGGAAGTGTATTGTCCGCGATCCTTTTCTGGTGGTGGGGGTGGATATTCAGGAGCGTGGCTTCAATTCTGGCGGGTACACTTGGGTTTAAGTCGAAGTTGGAAAAGAAGGAAAGGTATCGCACCTCTTTTATATTCGGGGTTATTGCTGCCTGGGCTGTTCTTTACTCGTCATTTCTCCGAACTGGAGGCAGTGCTTTGAGGGATCGAATCATCAGAACTGTGTCTGTTCGGAAGATTGACAATCGGGCCAAGACCTACGGTCCACTTCGCAACTCCTCCCTCTCCTTTTTCCTCGGCTCGTTCCTGTGAACTACCCCTCCTCGTTGGGATGCCTCTTCCACTTGTGGATCGATGCCTCGACGTCTCTGCGTCTTGCATACTTAGTCGTCTTCCCCTCATTCCTCCACTATTGGTTCTCTGTCTCTGCAGTGGTTTCCTATTAACAACCTGTACTCGCCTTGGCTTTCGATGTTCGATCCCTCCTCCTGAGCCTTTGCCGCGTTCACGGGATGCTCCGACACGCCTTGATTTTCGTTCTCGTTCAGCGCCATTTTCCGTTTTCGTCTAATAGGAAGCGGAGTATTGGAGATAAGAATAGCAAAACTTAGTAGAATTCGAAGGAAAAAATTGGCTGGTGTTGCTTTCCTAGGACGGGGGCACATAGTCCTTAACGATTTGGCAAGACGAAGGTAGGAGTTTTAACTACAATCAGCTAGGTAAAAGAGGCCAAGAAATTTCAGGACCGTGAATGGTCAAAGGTCTCATGCTGGCTGGGAGGAGATAGATCGAGATGGCTTTGACAATTACTGTTGGAGTTGTCGCTTCTTGCAAAGGGGAGCAAGATGAGCCATACCTGAACGCTGCCTCGAGGCTCTATCATTGGTGATATTATATAATCGATGTGAACGATATACAAATGATGATGTCTTGATATGGTTCTCAAAAGCTCAAAACCTCAATTTCAATTCTTAATTTACAATAGTCTCGTCGTCGAGGTACGAATCTGGTTGTTCATCTTTCCATTGCCTTCCACTATGCGTACCCTATGCTTTTGTCCTGTCCCGCAGGTTTTCTCTCTCGGTTGTTTCGAAGTGTCGGCAGTTCTCATGGCGATGTGTTTTGTGAATTGGGGCGTAAGAGGAGTTTGATTTCAATAGGAAAGCAAGTTCTCAATCGTCAACAATAGATCCGCTTGAGCTGAAATCCTTCGATAAACCACCACGGCTCTCAGTGTCAGCCCTTTTCCTTCCACGAGTCCTATTCCTCCCTTCTGCAATCTGGTGTAGCCCATTCCTCACTTCCTCAACAACCCGCTCATCGGCTCCTCTCAGGTTGCCATTTAGAATCCTTTCCACATCTCTTATGTGGGCTTGTCCAATTCTCCCCTGAAAACCATGCGCATCCAAAGCCCTCATAACACCGCGTATTCCTGGAGGAACATTCTCTCCGATACGGTAGAACCAAGAAAAGATATTCATCAACTCCCTCACTAGCTTTCTCTCAAGTTCACTCCGCGCTCCCGGTGAAAGTGGTCGTGGAGTAGGATTTAGACCTAGTGGAATTTGCAGAGTTATTCGAGATGCGCGAGGGACGATCGGGGCCAGCATTGGAAAAACTCCTAGCACAGTATCAGGGCTTCTACGAGGAGATGCAATCTCTGATGTCCTGTTTATCGCCTCATTCTCAAGTCTATCGTTTGTAACTGTTCCAGAAGCGGGAATGCCTTTACCTGGGTCCAGAGGATTATGAAACGTACATCTTTCATCCATACCTGGATCGTCCTCGTGGCTATCATCTCCATCTCTGCTCCGTTCAAGCGCCCCAGGTGAAAGTGGTGGTGGTGTCGGTGATTGGCTGGCTCTACGTGGAGCTCGTTCCATTGTAGATTCGGGAGGTACAGGTTATAGAGTTGAGGTACGACTGGAGGCATGGGCGCGGGCCCGAGATTCGAACAGACGACGAAGACTTTCCAGATCCGCTAGATTCCTTGTGGTTGTGTTTCTCATCTCCTCCGTGTTCCATACAACAAGTCCATCGCTTTGCTTTGAGCAGGGTAAGAAGCGGGAAGACCACGAATCGAATACAGAGATTCAGGATGAGTTCTTGATCCATCCAGCGCTGGATTTCGAAATTCCGAATTGCGAGTCCCATTCCGGTCATTATCCGGTCCATCGTTTTGAAGAGGATGAGAAGCGGAAGGACCGTTGATTGAATACAGAGAACTATGGTATGTCCTTCTTCCATCCAACTCTAGATTCCGAAATCCACGATGTAATTTCTCAGGGTTGTCTCGCCTTTCTCGCCATTTAAACCCCTGGTATCCCGCGGCGATAACGGACGAGCTATTTTCCCTGTTGGATGCCCATCACCGTCATCCAGTTCATCGTTGTCAATGGGGGGAGAAGCCGAGAAGCCCGGGTCTGGATTCAACAGCAACAAGCAATTCCGAGTTTCGTCATCAAGTGCAAGATTGGATCTTTGAGTGTTGTTTTCGTTGTGACGTTGGCGAAATCTCCTGACATTGCGCGGTAAGAAGGGGGGATGCTCTCTGAAAATTGAATTTCGAGAATGCTGAGGTTGTTGGGGAGAAAGATAGGGGAGACTATCCAACTTTTCTTGAAGAGTTGGCCCTTTTTGTCTTCTTTCCGAGGGCTCCAATGGTGGTAAGCGACGAGGTGAGGCGTCATTCTGGTCATTAGGTCGTCCAAATCCTCTTCGCAAGTGCACATGTTGAAAATCCCTTGCTAGGCTGTTCTCTCCTCCCACCACCTCCTCTTCATTTTGAGGTGTTGAATTCCGGGAATTCCGTGACAAGCGTTCGAGACGAATATTGTAATCTGTGCCACCAGGTGATACTGGGTGAGCGTTTCGTGGTTCACGCAGCTCCCCCAAAAGACTTTTCTCGCTCCTCCGCCTTCTGTCCTCTCACTTCCCTTAAAATTCGTTCCCTTCGTTCCCTCAATTCCCCAGTGAGTAGGTCATTGGTTAGGGATTCCATCTGGAAAAGATCGAGAAAAATGATTCAGAGACTCAGTTATTCGACTCATTTCTGGGTCAATCGAAACCGACGGGGGTGGTGATGGGGTTCTTTGCGCCCAGTTATCAAGGAAACTCTGCGCGGCTGCTTCTCACGCGGCCGTAGAGGCAGAGCTTCCGGTATGCGGAACAAGGAATGAGCTGTAACCTTCTCGATTATTTGGTAGGAAGCCATCTTGGCTGCCGTTGGTTTGGGTTGTATCGTCATTTTGTTGGGATGAAGGGGAGTTTGGTTGTTGTGGTGGGCTGGACTCTCTTTCTCCATCCCCCACGTCGTTTCCCTCAACACCAGAAGCTGTATCACCATCTTGACTCGGGGGGAGGCCACTAGCATGGGAGGAAGTTCCATTTCCTTCCTGTAAAGAGGATGACTCTCTTACCTCGCATAGAGTCGCATCACTCGATGTATCAGAAGCCCTCATCGCCCGAACCTCAATGCTTATTCGCTTCAGAAGAGCCTTCATTTCCCTGCTCTGAATACCCTTCGGGTCGGGCTGTTGGCGAATGAGTATCGAAAGAATCGTCGATGAGCCCGTTCCTGTTGTCTTGACATGAAAGATCTTCCTCCACACAATGTAGATTCCCCATCAGAACTCGTCTCAGTTCGAGTACTCGAGATTTCATGCTCGCTTGTATTATCGTCGATGCCTTCAATCCGACCCCATCCCCGTCAATAACAATTATTTCTCGTGTTTATTCCCCTATATCCCTCTCGTAGTCTTCTTCCCCATCCCCGATTGTGTTCAAATCATCCCCCTCCTCCCCATCTTCCCCATCTCCTAAAAATCAAAAGGATCCTCCACCTCAACCTCCTCGACCTCAGGATCGTTAACATCTACACCATTGATACCATCGACCCCCCCAGACTCTTCGTCATACAGCCCCGTATTATTCGCGCTCTCGTCCAGTTGACAAAAAGCAGCCGAAAAATCGATCTCTTCGGACTCTTCCACGGGATCAGACGTTCGAGGCTTGTCGTCAGTTGGATCTGGGTGGCTGTTGTCAATATGCTCAACATCACTCTCCAGTATTTCTCTGTGGGAATTCCCTAAATCCAACTCCGCAATCCCAGAATCATCATAAATCTCACTCTCATTCTGCACCCCAATTGATCGAAACAAGCTTCGATTGGCTTCTGGAATTGACAAGTCAATGATAGCCGAGGGCTCTGAGTTGACGGGAGGCATCGAGGTGCTGGGGGGCACTGAAGTGTTGACATCCGCAGTGTTCTCGCCATTTTCAGTGTCCTCGAAATTTCCAAAATTCTCGCCATCCGCAGTTTTCCCACCATTTCCCCTGTTCTCTCGTGGTGCTGAAATTCCCGACTGTACCGAGCTCTCGAGGTCCGCACTGAAAATTTGTATGAGCTGTTCGGGGGTGAATGGGTAGCGAGGTTGTTTGGGGGCTTGAGGAGGTTGCTCTGCATGCGAGGAGGCGTCTCCAAGTATGAGGTTGTGGGAATCTGTTTTGGGGAAAGGAGTGGGCGGTGGAGGGGGTTGAGCTTGTTGAGGTTGACCAGGCTGCGAAGAGGGGTTTGAGGTATTGTGCTGGTTTTCTTCTTGCTTGTTTTTCTTGTGGTTCTGCATTTCTTCTTGCTCTTCCCTGTCGTTTTTGTCTTCCTCGCGGGGGTTCATCTTGAATTTGAAATCGGGGTGTAAGTTGTCGTGCGTTCTCTTCGTTTTCCAGGATATCAAGAAGTCAAGATCATAAACCTTATGAGTCAAGAAAATTGAAGAAAGCGAAACAGGGGGGAAAAGGGAGGAAAGGAGAGCTTAAATATTCCATCCTAACTTTCTACCTTTCCTTCTAGATCTTCTGTTTCAATAATTCGCTTGAATCATTCAATCCTTCACAGATCCTATGACTTAAAATCAGGACCAAAAAAGACATCTTGAGCAAATACCAGAAACGCAAAAGGACGAGGAAGAGAATGCCATAGAAACAAGTGTTTCATCCCGCCCTCACAAACACTAAAATCCTTTCAATTTCTAGTCTTCTCTACTTTTACTACTTAACACAACTTACTTCCTTCCAAGAGGAAAAGAAATAAAATGAGCAAAGAACCTGAGAAAGAAGACGATACCAGAAGACGCGTGAACAAAAATCAAGAAAAGAGACAGCCAGTCTTTACGTAAAATTTCAATCCTTTCGATTACCCCTATTCTTCACTGTACATTCACGGTTACCAAAAAAAAAGCCCCCAAAAACACCAGAAAGAACGGAACTGAAAGCCATCTGAACAACATTTGGATGTAATCAAAGGGGAAGAGAAATTTTTCCTCTACAAAAAGTGAATAAGAAAAGGAAAGAGGACTAGTTCCAGGAGCAAAAAAAAAATAGAAAAAACATTGCACTACAAACTTGCAATGCGAACGGAGGTATTCAATATTTCCATTTTCCACTATCTGAAGAGCTACTAAGAAGCTATCAAATAGAGACACCTAATCCCCCTACCATCATTTCGCCCATTCAATATCCTCTTTTCCCTCTCTTTCACCTCTTACCTCTCTCTCCTTCCTCTCCTGGGCCGTTTCTTTGAACCCTATTATCCCTACCATCCCTATATTCCTATCCAGAAAGTAAACAACAAAAGAAAAAAATAGGTATATAAATAAAAAATGACCAGATCAAAAATGAGGACTTTCCCGTGTCCCACCCAGAAGATTCCTCCATATCCATATATCCATATCCACCGGCTCAAAAAAGAGCCAACAACGCCCCTGATGACGTTTTTTGTCAAAATGAACAAAATAAACGTATTCATACAAAGTAGTGAAAAAGAGCCACCCACACCTTCAAGCCCACCAAAGATGTTCTTCCCACTTCTCTCAGTCACTCGGAAGCTCTTTTCAGCCCATCTTCGAATCCTGATACTTCCTCCCCTCAATATCAGGATCAGGATACTCCTCCCTCCCCCTAACAGGATACTCCACCCCCTCACCCCTCACAGGGCTCTTCTCCATATCCCTACCGCCACCCCTAGTCTCAGTACTCCCACCTGTCCTCCCCTCAGCCTCCTCCCTCTTCTTCATCCCAAGCCTCTCACACCACTCCTCGGCACTAACAATAGTACCATCGAGCACCCCCGACACCTGAGCCATCATATCCAGACCCTCCTTTGCAAGAAGCAGGACTCTGTTCGCACCATCCGTGACCTCTGCGTCGCCTTGTTCCAGGCCCCGCGCATTGCCTCCAGAATCGGTTCTCTCATTCGCAAGTCTAAATCTCTGCGGTAAAGACGTCAAATGTCTTCTCACAAGAATCTTCGCGTTATCAGGCAAAGCACCACCAGCGTATTTCGAAACAATATCCACCACATTCTTCAAAGTCTTCAAAACATCCTTCTTCAACTCCGCGATTTTAGCATGTAACACCACACGTTCAGCATCACTTCTGACCACCATTTCTCTTCCGCTCTCTATCCTCCCCTCCTCACTACTCGGATGTTCATACTGCTCAAGCACCTCCTTAAGCGCCAATATCACCTTGCCTATATGTTCATTCGCCCACCGTAACCAACCTAAACAGTATTTTAAAGAACGAAGACTTTCCTCCGACATGGCGACGCTGAGACCGGATGTAGAAAGTACTAAGCGGGAGTGCCATGATGAACTGCTTGATTCTACGATTTCGTTTGATTGCGTGTGTGTGGGTATAAGTGCTGAGTTTTGATTTTGATTCTGGTTTTGCGCATCTTCGTAAGAAGGAGAGCGATAATCATCATAAGCCGGTAAACTCTCCGCATTTGACGCATGAGAGGGCGCTCGTTGCCGATGTTGTAATTCCTGTCTATAAACCGGATACTCATCCCTCGAACGATCGCGATCACTCTCCTGTTCGAGACTATTATCCACTTTCCTCCTTTTATTCGAGCCTTCTCCTCCATTTTCTCGCTCCTGATTCTGATGATGCGAATGTTTCCGCCCACCTAGGAACCAACGCACTCCCCCTTCCACACCGGTAATTCGGTTCACCGATGTAATAGTGTTAACCACCGGCGTAAATCTATTTTCCAGGAATTCGGCTGACGATTTGAAGCGTGGGGAGTAGTTTTTCGAGGCCGAGTAGGCGGAGAGTGAACCGCCTATTGCGGTGCCAAGGAGGGGGTGGGAGGTTGTTAGGAGGGAGAGGAGGGGCTCGGGGTG
>LLCD01000378.1:0-19932 GCA_001414355.1 Hymenoscyphus salicellus
CATCAACCTCCATCTCAACCCCCCTCTCCATATTCCCAGGAACATTTCCCGTTTGCGATTCATAACCCATTGGAGCTCCATACCCCGTCGGTGCGAAATTTATCATCTGTTGGTGGCCACTATACATATTCCTCATCTCGAGATTCTCATTCACAGTTGTAAGAGCTGAATAGGAAGTTCCTGGAACGGAGACAGCATGACGACTGAAGCCCGCTTGGGGTGGCGTTTGAGACGGTTGGTGGCCGAAGGGTTGCCATTGGGTATTGGACGTCGATTCGCGCGGGGCGTAAGTATATTGTCTATTCTGGGCTTGCTGCGGAGACATTCCATTGAGAGGTAGTGCTTTCGTATGAGGTGAGTATTCTTTAGGACTTTGTTGGACTTTAGGTGACGGGCTTTTCTGCCCAGAGGCATGCGAGTTCGGGGTAGCATGTGCGGAGGAGGTTGATCGTGGTTGTAGAGAAAGACGAGCTGCATCTCTGCTTTCTGTAAAATTCGAAAAGTCGGTGTTTCCACCAAGCGGACTTTCTTTCGAAGATACGAGTTTTTCAATGTCAGATGGTTGGTCATCTGGATTTGTATGTTGGTCAAAATTATTTTCGGATAAAGTTGATGTCGAAACCAACATCTGAGAAAAGTGTCTCTAGTTTAGTCCACTGTTTATATAGTTAGTCAAAAGGTATAAGTCCGGAGACTTGAAAGCATACCAATCCACTCAAGGTTGCCCAATATTGTTTAAGACGATCAATGATAAATATAGCTGCTTTGAATCGGCCTACACCATGAGCTCGGAGAGTCCTTTGAGCGACAAGAGATCGAAAGTGAAGATTTATAGCAACGAACATTACATAAGCGGTCGTACTTGCCAATCGTGAAAGATCTGGATTTGAATTCAGAAAGGCGGTTGCCATATCCAATGTGTTTGATGAATGGCGAATAACTTCTTCAGCTGAAAGTCTCACTAACTTTTTTGATATGTGTGGATGAGGTGGATCGTTCGAAAATACAGGAACTAGAGATGAATGGAGTGTCAGAGCTCCAAGTCTATACAAGCCATGTAGCCAGAATAGTTTGTAGTTGTCGCCTTTTTGAGATGTAAAGGTGGCTAAATCTGCATAGCGACGATCAGGGCCAAGATAGTCCAAAGCAGATGCGAGTTTCGAATCCAGGTCTAAGAATGTGGCAATGATACTTGAAACATCCGTATCTTTAACATCCTTGAGTGTATCAACAAATCGTCGAATTTCAACCCTGGTCATATTAGGAGCCATACATCAAAGGGACTTGGCTATCTTACCATAAAGTGAATAGATATATTATGGCCCCAAATGTCGAAAGGTTTACAGGTTTTCCAGGATCCAAAGACTCAATGACACCATACTTATTGAAGCTATATATGGCAACAGGGGTCTTGTTCACATATTCTTCTTCCATGCAAGGTAATATTAAACCAGCAACATCGTTCCACGGCGCAACATGATTTTTTCCAATGCGGTCAACAATTGAAGCCACCCAGGTAGCCCAAAAGCAGCGCCTTTCCACTTCTGCCACGAAGACAGTCTCCTCATCAGAGTCGCCTGTGTTGCGTTCGACATCTAGTCGTAAAGTTCGAGCGTGTGAGTAGGCGATGTCTTGGAGATAATGAGTCGGATCCCACCACGTGTATTGGAAGGAGAAACTTACTACTATAAAAGTCCGTTTTGATCACATCGCCAACGGAAAACCAGTAAAGTGCAAGATTTTGGCATGCTTGAATGGTTTCCATTCGAGGGACATCACATTGCAATAGTACACGTTGAGTACTTGATGTTGCCCATTCGCGCCCTTGGTCATAAAGCTCAGCCGCTGATACAATCGAATTACCAAGTTCAATGGCGTCTTCATCAGAATCGGGGTTTGGTTTGCGTAGATACCTGTCCTCACGTTAGCCTGAATTTCTTTGCCACGGCGAAAAATTTGATTACACGGTAGCAAGCGCAAACATGCTTAGAGCCACAAAGTCAGAAACCTTGCTTTCTGCATATTCGCCGAGAAATGTCGCTTTGTGGTATATCAAATTTGCATTGAAGCTGTGATCAAAGTAAATTTCAAAGAGAAAGTCTGTAAGCTCTGGCGACGGAAGTGTCGTTCTGGGCAAGGTGACGGTCTCGTGGAAACACTGAAAATCTCCGCTCGCTGGCTGGTTCGATGGGGACTGGTGATAGTCTTTTTCTATAGCAACTGCAACAGCCACGCTATGGGTACTGGCTGTTCGGCGAGGAGCTGAAATTTTGTTCACAGTCATAGAGGGCTCCATTTTGGCCACCACAGGAGGAAACTTTTGTTGCTCAGCTGCAAGGGGAGGTTTTCCAGCTTCTGCACGAGCACGTGCTTTTGCATTTTGCCATCTTTGGGCAGCTAGAAGTTTTCTATCTGGCGGCGGAGGATATGTGCACGGTGTAGATAGATCACGACAACGCTTGCAAGCAGGGAGCTCACGGGTACATCGTAACTATTCTCATGTAAGTCCGACTGAGCCTCCTAAGCTATAAATAGATTGAGACAATATAAAACTACCAGTTTGCAGGGAAAATAATGAGGTTATAACTCACTTTTTGTTTTCGGCATCGTCGGCAAGCTACAATTGGAAGGCCATCATCTTCTTCTGACCCTGGCCTTCGCGCTGCTGGTTGCGAGGTATTCGGGGCGATATTGGTATTTTCCATGATCCCGAATCCGATTGTTCACTCCGCCAATTCTTTGCCCGGAAGAACTGGTCCGTCCGGTGGACTGCTGTCGTTCTCGCACAGCGGACCGAGAGATTTGCGAATGAGTTTGAATGCTTGTTTGAATGCTTGTTTGAATGCTTGTTTGCCCGTCTAGATGAATCCTTTGGCCGACGGAGACGTACGAGTACTTACGGAGGAGAGAGAGCTGCTGTTGATCTTGCAAAGATCGTGTCATTAAGCTAGTTTTGTGGGTTAGATGTTGCATTGCCATTTTGAGGTGCTAAACTGAATGGTTCCAAGGATGGACCGGGCGACGCTTGTAAACCTTCTTGGGGAAGGCAGTGTACATGTGTATCACGTGATAAGTCCTCCGGCAATTGAGACTACTGGGTATTTTTGAGATTTTTGAGAATGTAAGCCTGGGATAGCTAAGAAATGGCAGCGGAGGAAGACATATTAGCTCTGGAGGTCAAAATTGCTGCGTAGCTTTCATCACATACCCCTGAGCTGCCAGGTTATCTGTTTCAGCCAAAAAAACGCCAGGGGTTTCACAAAGCCGAAAACGAGACTAATAAGCATCCAATCGGACCACTCTACTTACTTGTCTAGTGAGAAAGAGCTATTGGGGTACCGAACTTGCTATTTAACTTTTCCCGCAACAACTCTTGAACATCCCCACGTCCATTTGAATTGGCACGCGGCAGCTATATTTTCATATTCTTTACCTTGCACGACTTGACCAAAGACGAGATCTGAACGCTGAGTATGCGAACCAAATTCGAAGAGCGAGTTAGGTTGTAATAACCAGCAAGGTTTCTTCTCTTCGTCTTGAGTGGTACTCGTGGATGTTGAGCTAGGGTTTTCTAGCGTGCGACTGAGCTGCGTAAGCATCGAATATCTCCGTCCACTTGTTTGCAGAAACTTGTCAAAATGGGCCCTACCTTCTAACCAGCGAGCTAGGTCTTGTTTTTCAATCAATCGCGCCTCCATCCCCTTTTACAATTGCTTCAAAAAGAATAAAAGTATCGTTCTAGTCTTTCAGGAAAGTTGGTTGACATTCTAAATATTGCTCTATCAACGGAGGAAGGAGAGCCGAGGTATTGCCCTCTTGGTAAGTTAACTAGGTGTCACTTTTTTTTCCCACACACTAGCACGTGAGCTCATATTCTTACACCCTGAAACTCATATTTCCCTACTTTCGTGTAGTTGGACCAAAATTTGTACTCATATTCTTTCCAGAAATAGCAGTGTATGTCTAGGATTTTGATTTTGATTCCATTTCTCATCGTTTGATCACGTGAATATTCTTCGCGAAGGGCAATGGACACAAAGAGAAAACAATTTTGCTAGTATTTTGAAGAGCATCCGCCACTAGGTCGAGAATGGTAAGTGGACTTCTTCTCTCTGATGAAAAGGAGCGTGTGCTAATCTTACTGAACTCGCAGGAACAATTCCACCTATAATCGCCAGTACCCTCGACCTTCCCCTTACTAATTGCTCGAATGCGATAAATAAGTTGATCACCAAGCTTTCTCCGCATGTTGGGGCCGGTCAGAGAGGGCGGAAATGACGATCGAAAATGACTTGGGGGGGTACTGGACAAGTCGGAAGTGAAACAAATAAGCGATCGCCTTGCGCAAAACAAGTTGACGTTGATTATTGGGCTAAGTGGACATACGATGTAGGTGATCTGCTACCTAATTCAAGTACAAATATTCTGTTTTGCAGGAAGGTAGTTAAGATAATTAAATCACAGAGTTCATCCTCATGATCCAAGTTCAAACTCATTTCCTCGGCGAAGTAGAAATTCCGAGAACAACGCTAGTTCAATACCGGAAGGAACGCACCAGCACCATACCCAGGCCAACGGAAACCCTTTGAGTTATTATGAGCTTCTCGTATCTCGTATGATCGATAATCGACAAATGAATTGACTTAGGGTTGGGCGCAGGTTCTCACTATGAATGCCCATATCTTAGAAAGATTCTTGAGTGCCACACCACGAGATAAAGTTCAAGGGGGTGCTTCCAAGAATTCTCAGGTTCAAGAGTTGTTGGAGGAAGTCCGGGATGACCCTGTGCCTGCCCTCAGGAATTTCTACAGAACATCTACTATTCTCGAGCCAGAAGCCAATGCGATGGAAATTATGGAGTCGGAAGAAACAATGAAGTAGGTGGTTGAAATTTCTCTTTTGATCGTCAAAATGTACTGACATTCGCGCTTGTTAGCTACAGTCCAGAAAAACCACCCGTTTCAGGGGCTACGGAAGTCATTTATGATAGCGGGTCCATGGAAGATGAGGAAGAGTTCTTCCATGACTACGACAACTATCTTTATTATCAATCCAATAATATCCACGAGGCGATTTTAAACGATGACGATACTCTCACTGAGAAAATTATTCTTCGAAATCCTCAGTATATCGAAAAATTGAATAAAGACCAACAAACACCTCTTCTCCTCGCAGCTGAAAACCTTCATCGCCCCAAGATGATACGAAAGCTTGTTTTGCTGGATGCTGATATGAATTTTCAAAATCAATCTGGTTGGACTGCACTCATGCTTGCGTTCAAGAAGAACAAGGAAGAAATTGCAATGGCGTTATTGGAAGCAGGAGCGGAAGTGTCTGCAAGGGCCAGGACGGCATTGCACTGCTGTGCAGGATAAGTCTATTCTTGGATGATTGTTTTCTTTACTGCCCCCCTTCCATGAGGCGAATATTCGAGAAGATTTAGGAGAATTAGAAACTCCACGTCTCAATTCTCCAAACTTTTTCGATTAGCATTTTTAATTCTCCAAAGTTTCTTCCCACTTCATTATAAACAAGTGGACTGATTCCAAATATTGCGTAATAGGTGGTGTAGCAACCGAAATCCGGCAGAAGATTTGATTGATAGGGGCGCACAACTCAACGTACAGACGGACGATCTCGGCTGAGCGCCTCTCCATCTAGCCTCCGGTAATGGGAATCTCGAAATGACTACTGTTCTACTGGATTATGGCGCAAATCTGGACATTGAACATAATCATGGAAAGACACCTCTCTTCGATGCCATTGATAATGGCCATATAAAGGTAGCGGTGACCCTCAGTGAAGCAGGTTCAAGCACAAAAGGTGACAAGGCGATAGATCTTCTGTGTGCTAAAGGTGTGAATCTCGAGAACGCCGTGATTGCTGGCAATGGACAGATTATTTAACAACTCTATCAAAGGGGTGAGCAACTGGAAGATTTCGATAATTTCGGTCGCGCGCCATTGCAGCGGGCAATTGTCGCTTCGAGCGAGAAGCGTGTCGAAATGCTTCTCAACAACAGAGCCGAGGTCAACTACCAAGAGGAAATACTGGAATGACTGCATTCCACTTTTCTGCAGCTTATAGCAATAGTAATACAATATCCGAGATGTTGTTGGATAATGGGGCTATGTTTGAATGCATCGATTTTCATGGAAGGACCCCGATCTTTTACGCAGCTTTTCATAAGAATTCTCGGGTTCTTCAATTCTTTCCCTAGCAAGGAACAAATTTAGAAGCACAGGATGACAGTAAAAGGACTGTGTTTCTCAGGGCGGTGGAGGAGGAACAAGTAGATGTTGTGAGTAATTGTTGAAATTCAAACTAGTCTTCTGTGGCAACTGATTTTACTCTTTCCTAGCTCCAAGCATTAAACGACCTCGGATCGAACTTAGTTGCCCATGATACTTAGGACGCTCTGCGCTGCAATTTGCAGCTATGACCCACAAACGAGAGGAAATAACGGCACAAATCTTAAGATGGCGCTTACCAATTGACGGTTCTGATAACGAGAAAAAGACACCTTTACATCTGGCTTTCAAACACGGCAACGACGATGTTTTAGCGTGTTTGGTGAGAAATGGAGCAAACATCAAAAAGAAGACTGATGCAGCAATCTATCTTATCGAAAGTGAAGCCAATATCAATATAGGAGATGTTAGGGGCTAGCGACCAATTCACAGTGCCGTTTATTGCCGGTTAGAGCCAGTAATACTGTCTTTGTTACACCGTGATTAACTTGAGACTAGGAGTATTGGACCAGATTCGGACGCAGAAATCAGTTCCCTCTCAATGGAAGTAAAAATTGGCGATGAGGGTATTTTGAAGTTGCTTCTTGACCAAGGAACCAATACGGAAACATCCTGGGGCACAGAGGGAACTGCTCCTTTACAAGTAACTGGAGAATATGGTAGCCTCACCCCAAAAACCCCAAGGCAAATTATCTATTTGGCGAAGTTGCTGGTCCAATACGTAGCGAATATCCACGCATGTGATAAAGAAGGCCGAAGCGCGCTCTCATATGCTGCTAGCAATGGGGTTCCGAAGCTTATCGAATATTTCATGCGACTTGGACTCAACATAGGCAGAAGATTCATACGGGGCTACTCCGCTACAACACGCTGCAATAAGAGGCCAGACGAATACCTTGAAATGGATGCTGGAGAACGGAGCGGACAAATATCATCAGTCGAAATCTGGTAAAACACTATTGCATGCCGCGGTTTTGGAGGGCCATCTAGAAGCTGTCAAATTCCTTGCCACCAGAGGCGGCCAAGAACTCTCAATGCAAGACAAAAGTGGAAAGATTCCTAAAGAGTTAGCGGCGGAGGAATACTTTAATCCGCGGGTACTTGGTGATAGAAAGGTTGAACCAAATGCTCACAGTATGTACAAAAAAGCGAGGACTGCCAAGGAAATATACAAGTATCTGTGTAAAATGGAGGGGATCCCAGCATTTGCCGAATGAGTAACATAAAACAATGGACTTTTTGTTAAATGCGCAATGGCGGACACGGGAGAGTCATATCGCGAGTGACAAAAGTTCATTGTTCTCAAATACTCAAGCCAATTCACTGCCCACAGATTTCACTCTTTCGCAAGTGCTGGTTAGGCACTTGGCCAAGCTCGCTTGAATACTCAAATTTACTACCTAAAGCTTCAAGTTATTTTTAAGCGAGCCTGCCCCTGAATGCTCATTGGAAATACACACACTTAGTGAATGAGGGTGGGCCAAATCCTACCCATTTGAAGAACGAAGTTCACTGAAGTTATGTTGGCTAAGCCTCACTTGGACAGGATAACTCCAGCCTGGGTATAAGTATTTGCCCACAAGCTCTAGATTTTCCATCAACTCTTCATCACCAAGATCTCTCAACATCAACCTCTTCTATCCTTGGTTCTTCTAGAAGTCTCCACGATAGGATAATACACCAGCGCCGTTGTTCAAGGACTCCTCAGGCTGTGAAGAGAACTCTCTCGATTGAGCGCGGAATTCCCAATTATTCTGGCTTCAGCACTCTTACCCGAGCACCAAATTGCACGGAATCATCCCGAAAATGTGTCGCGTCTACAACTTCAAATGCAGATGCTCTGAAGGATTCGAGGCTAGTCTCGAATGGCTTGGATTTCGAACAACGAAATCGATCGTCGTCGTAAGCTGCCACGATAAGCATCAAACACATATACAAGGGCATACAATTGTCGAGCCCAAAATCTCAGGATGCCGTTTGACTTCTGCAGTCACGATAATTCAAGGAGACTTTTGCTCCAATTGTCTCTTTGCACGAGTTACAACTAGACATCCCCATTTGCCTGACCGAAACATGGTTTCGATGGGAAAGCTCGTTGCCCGACAAATTCGATATCGCGACCCAGACTTATGGGGAACTTTCAAGAACTTTAGAAATGTGCCGGAGCAAAGCGTCCATCGAATAAGCAATCCTGATACTCGGGCGGATTTTGACTATGTCCTAACTGCTATTGAGACACTTGTCAAATATATCCATTGGAAGAAATCGGCAGCATGCCAGACAGGAAAGAGCTATGGATACAAGGGCGAAGAGAAAACCGAATATCTCTGGAGGAATTTGAGTATGATCCAACAACTCAACATGGCTGCCGATGCTGATAACGAAGCGGACTGTGGCATGCAGTTACGCTCACTACACTTCACGCCACTCCATGTCTCCAAGGTACCAGAGAAAGATTGTTCCATCTGCCAAGAGGAAATGGGAACGGACGGAACGAAAGAAGGTAACCTGGAAACTCCAGTGAAGACACCCTGCGGGCATATCTTTGGACAAGATTGTATCCATGATTGGGTAGTCAAAAACAAGAAGTTAAGTTGTCCCATGTGTCGAGCAAGGTTTTATCCATCAAATCATCAATCCAGAGAGGAAAACAAGTCCTACCCGGCTTGGTTGTCACGATTGATGACTGATCTCGGTCCTCGGCCAAAAAGGGAAGAATGAGAAGAATGCTGGGGGTAAACATGCACGCAGATATTTTATGTCAAGGAAATTCAAAGCTGGATCCCGAGATTGCGTCGGGATGGAACTTGTGGAGGCTCCCTGGGTATTTGCGAATTGTGGTACGGGAATTGTGTTTTTTTCGGTTGCGTGAGTATACAGTATGTGCTGTGCACAGTGGAGGATTCTTTATGCGAGGATTAAGGGGAGGAATTTTGTGATAATGAGGGTAGAGTGATGTTGGCCAGTTCAATCACTATTTTCGTGTAAGAGCATTATGTGGTTTCTAGGCAGGTTAAAAAGCATCTAGTCCGTGCTGCCTTTTCGTTAGTTGTTCTAGAATGGTCAAGGTAAGAATCTTGAGCTTTGCTCTGAATACCCCCCCACCCCCTTCGGATTCAAACTCGCGACATGATTTTTCACAACCAAACCAAAGCACTCGCATTGTCTGGCTCTTTCAAAAACCTGTGTCGAGGCGCCATGCAATATATTGATCAGTAGGCCTGAATGCAGCTGCCGTCCCATTTGCATCGTGTTTCTCAAGTTTTGGGACTAGCGCATTGTGGTATGCGTGGCCCTATCCCTAGTCCAAGGAGCTCGATCGTAAATCAAAGACAGTATGGGGTCTATTCTCATAGTATAAGATATCGTAATTTACACAAGTTAATGCTCGGAAACAAAGACACCCGCCATGCCCATACCCTAATAGTTGTCAGAATCCAAGCACAGGACGGGCAAGGCTGGGAAAACTTACAGTACCGACACACATCGAAGTAACAGCTATCCTCTCATCCCTCCTTCTCAATTCAGAAAGTGCCGTGACAACCTGTCTCGCGCCCGTACATCCCAAAGGATGCCCAAGAGCACTAAAAATAATCAGCACATCAACTCCCCTCACAAACGCAATTGATACTCACATCGCACCACCTCTAGGATTAACCCTCTCAGGATCCAACCCCAATTTCTCGACACAGTAGACCCCCATACTAGCGAATGCCTCATTAATTTCGAACACATCCACATCCTCAATCTTCAATCCCAGTTTCCCAAGGATCTTAGGAATCGCATAACTTGGTCCGATGCCCATAATTCTTGGTTCCAACCCAACAACTGTCGCACCACAGAACTTGCCTATGATCGGCTGACCGAGTTCCAGAGCTCGTGAGCGCTTCATCAGAAGAACAGCTGCCGCTCCGTCGGTGAGCTGCGAGGCATTTCCTCCGGTTGTTGCACTAGGTGCCCATTGTGGGAAAGCTGCGCGGATTTTACCCAAAGATTCTGCTGTTGTACCAGGACGGACTCCATCATCTATATCAAGGATTTTCTCCTCGACAACTCCGGTCTTTGGGTCTGTAAACTTGACTTTGATGGGGATGATCTCATCTGTAACCCATCCTTCCTTCTGCGCCTTCTCAGCCCGTTGGAAACTGTTTGCGGCAAATTTATCCATCTTCTCTCTCGTTATTCCAAAATCGCTTGCTACGTTCTCACTTGTTTGCCCCATTGATTGAAGATTCTGCGCAGCTATCGAGTCTTGAAGAATCTTCTCGCTCAACCAACTTGGTGCTCCATCATCTGGACATGTACTCATGCTCTCCGCTCCCACTGCAATGCCAACATCAATGGAACCGGCGATAATCTGATTCGAGATATTTTGCACGGCAAGTAGACCGGAAGAGCAGAATCGATTTGCGACCGAGGCAGCTGTACCTATTGGATAACCTGCTGCCAGGACAGAGCATCGTGCTACATATCCTTGGCTTGGGGAGAGCACATTTCCTAAGCATACATCTTCGACGAGACCCGGGTCGAGTTTGGATCGTTCTCGTACTTCCTGGCAGTGTATTAGAAGAGTATGGGGGGACTGGAAAGCTTGAAATACCGTTAATAACGAGATGATAAGATCATCAATTCGAGTGTCTTTGAGGCCACCCTTTTTTGCTTTCGTCAATGGTGTTCGAGCGGCAAATGTAATTACCTAAAATTGCCATTAGATTATGCCTTCCTCATTATTTTGCATGTATTTACAATATCATCCGGACTCTTCCGTAAAAGTTGGGATCTAGCCGATGTGGCAGGAGACAAATGTCCCAACACAGAAGAAAGTCGTCCTTGAACAGAAGCCATTTTGAATTATGTCTTGAGCAAGATTGAAAACAGAGAGAGGAACCTGAGAAAGTCCAAGGGAAAAGAAACGCGCCAAGGGAACGAAAGAGAAAGTCAGTCTGAAGTGTTTCAAGGGTGGACGTGACCCGCATAATATTCATGGCGGGGTATGGAACCGCGGCAGTTATCAACGCTGTCAATGTGGGGACTCCAAAGCCCAAAAGCCCCGCATTGATGAGCCAAGAGGGCCCCGCCATATTGTAACTGTGCCAGCGGTAGATTTCCCCGGCAAGTTGTCCTAAAACCAAAATAGATTGGCTTGAACCTTCATGGGATTTGGACTTTGTTTCTTTCTGTTCCTTTCTTTCAGTTCCTTTCTTCCTTTTCCCTTGAATAAAAGTTCGTTGCTGACCTTTTTGCAACCAATTCGGATCGACGAGTTCTACAACAATCTTCAAAATGGACCCCATTTCAGCAGGAGCCTTGACTTCGGCTGCCGTTGTGGCGGCTGGAGCTTACCTCAATGCGAAGTTGTCAATTGGAACTGACATGCAACGCTTGAGGGTTGACAGAACAGTAGGAGCAAGACTGAACAGTCGAATCAAGGAACTAGGCGATAAGTGTTCATTTTATGGCATGTTTGAGAGAGTTGATCCAAACCTGGAATTCTTATGGTAGGCTATACACCTTTTCCAAATCGACGAAGAAAGGAAGCAGGAACTAATAGTTTGTCATGACAGGTTTGAGCAACGGACTTGGAGTTACGGAGAAATAAAAAAAGGTAGATCATTGGCTCCCACATCTTGATGGGTCGAGGCTAATAATTTGTAGACGTTGACAAATTCGCTGATTTCCTGGGGACCGAGGGGATCAAGAAAGGTGATTTTGTGGGGGTTTTCATGAGCAACTCACCAGAAATGGTGGTAACAATCCTTGCGTTGTCGAAGTTGGGTGCCATTGGAGCAATGATAAATATTAACCTTCGAGGTTTGTATACTAATCATTAAATAATTCCCTGCTAATGAAGGTTAGATGCGACCTTGAAGCACTGCATGGATGTCTCGACAGCTAAAACGATGATCTCGACACCGGAACTTGCCCAATTCGTGGAAGATGATGTCCGACACTTCTCATTAAACATGTCGTCGTTTAATTCCGTAACGCCAGCACCGAGCGATTCAATACGATATATAAATTTAGATGACTTGCCCAACCCACATGGCGTGACGCCCGCTGCAACATGCACCATCCAAGATATTGCAGTCCTCATATACACATCCGGGACGACAGGAAAACCAAAAGCATGTGCAGTCCGAAATCATCTGTTGATGGTAACTTCGACTCCACTGACTCAAGACGTGGACCATCCCGAAAAGTACTTTCCTCTTCGGACCTATTCGCCACTTCCCTTATTCCATGGCACAGCCATTTTCACAGCCCTGTGTTACAACATTGGCACATCATCAACTGTCTGTTTGGCTCGGAAGTTCTCCACATCTCGATATTGGAAAGACGTAACCGATTCCGGAGCCACTCGTGTGATATACGTGGGCGAATTATGTCGATACCTAGTCAATGGACCTCCCACCCCCTACGATCGAGCGCATAAGTGTATCGTTGCCGCAGGAAATGGGATGCGGGGTGAGATATGGGAGAAGTTCAAGGAAAAATTTGGAATCCCAGAAGTTCGAGAGTTCTACCGATCAACCGAAGGACTGGCAAAATTCGATAATTTCAGCCATGGATCCTGGGGAGTTGGCAAGGTCGGATTTTCCGGGCCGATCAGAAGATATCTAGAAGACGATACATTCATCGTGTTAGCCGATCCCCAAACCGAAGCACCATATCGAGATCCTAAAACTGGATTTTGCATTAAAGCGAAATTAGGCGAGGCAGGAGAAGTGATCGGGAGAGTAAGGAGTAGGGCTTTACTTACCGAGTATTTGAATAACTCCAAAGCGACGGAAGAGAAGATTATCACGGATGTGTTCCAGAAAGGAGACATGTTCCAGAAGACAGGTGATTTGGTAATACAGGATGAGTCGGGATGGGTGCGATTCCACGACAGGATGGGTGACACTTTCCGATGGAAAGGCGAGAATGTGAGTGCAGGAGAGGTGAGGGAGCATATCGCCAAGCTCGACGATGTCAATGATGCGGTAGTATATGGTGTGAAGCTCCCAAGGTAATATTTGACTCCATGCTCATTGTAAGGACCCGCTGACGAAATGTGTAGTTATGACGGCCAAGCTGGAGCTGCTGCGATCACACTAGACACACAATCGGAAGGTCCCTTTATGGCTGGTCTTTACAGTGGACTCAAGAAAACGGGACTGCCATCCTATGCAATGCCACGGCTAGTGAGGATTACACCACAGTAAGTTGTGACCCATTCCACCCCGCGCATATCTCCAAATTGTTGACTTGGTGCGGCTAGAATCGAAGAAAATGCGACTTTCAAGAAATCGAAGGGAGATCTGATAAAGAAGACATGGATTTCGAACGATCCGGGGAATTCAAAAGATAAGCTTTACTGGCTGAACGGAACAGTGTATGAGAAGTTGGACAGTGGGAGTTGGGGTTCGATCGAAACAGGAAAGGCAAAGTTGTAAAATGGTCGAAGTCCAGGATCGAATAGTCGTGAAGTTCTCCTACACTCGAATTAGAAGTATCTATATATGTATTGGATCGGCTTGATTGTTGGGAAGAGTTTCGTCATGAAATATATGAAATAAAGATTCGAGCATTGCTCTCCATCCTCTAAGTTCCCTTCGGTTGTGAAAAACCGCCTAGTCCAATCTTTTGGTTCTCCTACCATCCTGGACTGGGAGTCTGCTGGAGAGCAATGATCGAGTGCGTTACTTAGGGTCGTACCTGCCTTTCTACTTCGCTGTTCTACTCTTTTTGGACAATTGAAGATCATTGTTCAGAAGATTTAGGAGAATTTCAAATTTTGCCAAATACTTAGGAGAATTGAAGTTAATTGTCCCAGCTATAACGTCTTCTCTGTAAGCACCAGAAAGTTGGCAGCTACGGTAGTCGAAATTCGAATGAGTTTTATGGACGTTGCATCAACCGGATGAATGAATTCTGACATTGGTTCGTTGCAATATCCACTATAGGGGCTGGTGGCCCGGTCGATGAAAACAATACCAAGATTTTTATTTCAACTCTAGTGAAATTACGGGATACACCAGCCAACCTCTCTTCTTGGTTTCCAATATATGATTCTTCATCAGATCATTATTTCCTCGAGCAGAGCTTTGTGTCACGACACTCTACACCCGAAGAAACCCTTTCTAAATAATCGGTCAAGCCCATTTGGGCTTCACCGAAAATGTAGTTAAGCAATGTATCATACCCGAGCCTACTTTCTCGAGTTGATGAACAAGTAGCGTAGCACTGCCTGAGATAGTCGCCCTATAAGAGCCGCAGGCGGGGTTGCAGAACACCACTTTCCAGCCTTGTGTCTGAAAAGAGCCGCAAAAGGCCAGCCATTACTACCCTGCAATGCCAATCAACGAGGCTGTAGCTTCTCGGCCTACTCGTGCAACTTTGCTTCTCCCAATGAGATACATTCTGCTCCAAGCCTTGCGGTATTCAATAAAAATCCCGACCTCTCATCGAACACTGGGGGGTTGTTTAACCGGTGAGTGTGATTGCCTCGTTCGCCTCATTCTGGCCTGATCTTATCTACAACCCATAAAGAGAGCCTTGTTTCCCGCATTGCCTCGGATTCTTGGAGAACTACCCTGCCTCGTCCGACCGAAAAATAAGCAAAAATTGAGGCTCAACTGATATCATATCTCAAAACAAAATCGTTAATAGCCAAAAGCTGAAACAACATGGGCTGGACTCGTGATAAGCACCCTTCGTACAGACTGACGAAAAAGTCTGTGGAGGAATTCTTGGCGGGAATCTTTGGAAATTATGATTTTCGAGTCAAGGTGGGTTTTAATTTGAATCAAAATAAAATAAAAATTGCTAACAAGACTAGCATTCCAACGACCACTGGAAGTTCATTTGCGCAAGAAAGTTGACCACTGTATGTATTACAAGGCAATTTAACGACAAAAGCACTATGAATTTGACTCCAGATATAGGCAGAGCATACTTCATTGGACAACTTGCGATATGAAGCACCAGACCCATGAATCTGAGGTGATGCAAAGAGACCAGGGCAGCAGCAAGCTTGGTTGAGGTAGATTCTTGGGCGGGGTTTGTAGGAATTTCAGAAAGGGGAACGGAGAGTGCTCTTGGATGAAATGGCGTTGCAAAGACGACTCCGGTAACCTTAGTTGCGATGGAAAGTAAAACTTGCAGTAAATATCTGTTATGTTCGTGCCTGCCTATCTAGTTCGTTGTTCCAACTATCTGGGGCAATTAACCCTAGAGACTTGAAACAATGTAGAATATTTACTCGGGCATTTGGAACAATCAAAGTGTATTATTGCAGATTATTTGGAATTCAGAAGTTCGGCGTTTGCTGCGGCTTTTTTCTCTACGCCCCTTGCTGGGCTATTTGCGAAGGAAAATTATACCAAGCATTCCACCGGCACACAAATGCCAATCCAGAACCGTGAATCCCCCCGTATAGTATATATAAAGGTGCCCATCACCCCAACGTGGCTAAGTAGCAGGGCGTGGGAGCGGGTGGCTATCTGTGGTGGCGGGCTGAGGTGACGCTGTTCTCGGGATGCGCTGGCTTCAAGCAGAGACGACTTCGTGTGGCAACATTTTGTTGGGGAGAATTTACTTAAGCAGACCACGTTTCTGTATCGCTTGATCTGTTGCGTCCTCCTGCGTGAGAATAAACAATATTTGAAATGGTAAGAACCGGTCCGTTGAGTATGAAGCACGGGTACCCTATTGGGTCAGTCAGCTCGCCCGGTGACAGGGATATGAGTTAGTGAGCAGAGGAAGGCGAGACCAGACTGCCAATAAAAACGCCCTTCTAAGCACTGCTTTCTTAGCGTCGACAAAGGAGGTCGTCCACTGAGCCGCATAAGGGGCAGTGCTCTGTTCTTATAAGAAGAAACATGTTCGCACTAGAGGTCTTAAACGCAGAGCAAGAAATGTTCATATTTAATAGCTGCTCAACACGATGACAAATGTCGCCGACCTCCAAGATCTCTCGGAAGCCACCGTAGAAAAGGATCGATTGATGAAGTCTTGTAAGATATCGTCAAATTTCCCGAAAAATATCGTTTATCACGATACCTACGACCACATACTCGAGGGGTATTTCAATCGTCTCAACGAGCAAGAGGATCGGTTATTTTGCGAAGAATTGAAGGCAAAGCTTGCTATCATGGACTGGTCTTCCAGCACGAGTTTAAAATGTTTGCCCACATCACAACTAACTCATAGTCGAGGAAAGGGCTCATCAGGCTACAGGTTTTGAAAACATCACCATGTGTAACTACAAAGATCTGAAAGACTATTTCAGTGAAAGTGGCAATTTCAGTAGAAGTGATCCGGCATGTAGATTCATGTGAGTGGGGATTCTGAGTTGCGTTGAGATACGCTAAATATTTGTCCTAGTTTTGTCACTGCACCTCACTCGAGAGAGCGGTTAAATACGACTCGTAAAATGCTCATGTATGCATTTTCTTACCACCAGGTCCTTCCAAGCTTCTTGGATTTCCTATTCCCCTTTGGAAGGCAGCAATACGCCCAAGACTTCCATTTTAGTGGGTTCCGCCAAGAGGGACGCTTATCGTTCATTGACCGTGGCTTAAATATCCCCGACCTGGGCCGGTCTGGTCGAGACATTCGAATTTGCTTCAGTTTGAAGTCGGTAGAACCATCAAGAGGTCAAGTAAACTGGCCGTGGTCAATACGCCAAACAGCTGCATATCACTCATTTGATCTCGAGACAGGCAAGGCTTTGTGGGCGATAGTGAAAGGGGATTCGCTTATTCAAAGACGAATCAAACAGGTAACAAGTGCAAATGCTGCAAGTAACTTGAACTCCTATGATTCGCTTACCGAGTCCTTTTCGTCTTGCTTGGCTACGCACTTGATAATTTTTGACTGGTGTAGAGAGCACTGGCGATGGTATATCAACTACCTTGAGGGAGCTCTTGAGAAAAAGACTCGAGACACGTTGCTGGTGGGATTTGAGAAACCGCCAGTGCCAAAGCTCATACCGGCAGGCCCTAAACGGGTATCCTCAATCGATACGTGTACCTCTCCGACGACGACGGTTACCGAGAAGATTCCATTCAAATTAGGAAGCCAGAGTACAGTATTCCCAAAACAAGCACCCACGCCGTCCATATCTGAATCATTTGATTCCGACGGCGATGAGTCAGACGAGGATAACGATGACGAAAATGAAAAGTCCTTCACATTCAAAGACCTCCAACGAGTTCAATTTCTAGAGGATAAGGCAAATGAGGTAATTCTTGTTTTGGATGCTAATTCCAATATTCTTTTGGAAATCCAGCAATATTTTGCGGACATGACTTCTTCGCCAGAATGGCCTGAAGAACTAAAGAATAGTAGCTCCGGAGGAGTTACTGCATTAGCCAAGTTTAATAGAACTACAACAGCAGCTATCAGTGATCTCCGATTGCAGCGTGCTAGAGCTCAAATGGTCTTGCGGGTGTTATCTGATCGGAAAAGTTTAGTAAGTTTTCCGTTATTTATATATCCTTTCTCTTGCTAATCCAGAATCAAGATTAACGGAATTATGGATCTCCGGAACCGAGAAGCGAACAAGCTCTTTGCAGAGAAGGCTCAGCTGTCCACAGAAAGGATGGAGGCCATGACGCAAAATATGCAAGATTTAAATCGAGATATGCATGAAATTGCCCAGAAAACGAAACAAGAAACGGTCTCCATGAGAATTATCACTCTAGTGACGCTATTTTTTCTTCCTGGAACTTTCATATCAGTGAGTGTGAGCATATCTTCTGTTAGATAGTATCGGCTGACGCGGAGTTTCACATTAGACAATTATGAGTACCGATATTCTTCAGTTCAACACAACGGAGAAAGGATCTCAAGAAGTATTCCAAGTCGAGGCTCTACTAAGATACTTGGAGATTACCTTGCCTCTGATGTTCTTTACATTTATTTGCTGGTACGGAGTGTACTGGTGGGTGAGCCGACAGGAACAGGTATCAAAGGAGAAGAAAGTCCAGATGAGTGGTTCTGCATAAGGTGGCATTTGCGAGAAATTCCCAATTTTGCTTGACCAGCTAGTCCGTTTTCCGGCTCCGGGGTTTCAAGAAACTTCGGAGGAGGCAAATAATACGCAGCACCTATGGGTACGGTCATTGATGATATATAATTACGTTAGCTCTCGTTGGCATGATGCTTTGTAAATTCAAATTCACAAGCTAAAGGTCCTAGAATATTTACACTACAAATATTCGGCAAAATTTAAAAGCCCTTCCACGACGAGCATACCAGACATTTCTTTACCACGCTCTTCATTTCCTCAAAAATTCTCAGACATTTTACTCAATTACCCGCCAAGTCTTAGCCGAATCAGGGCATTTTCCCAAACATATTTGGGTGATTTTCTCAATTATCCTCGAGATTTCATACAATTCTAAAAAAATCTCACGAGAACCGGGATCATCGGAGCTCTATCGCCAAGAGGAACAAGCTGCAAGGTTAAATCTTGCCCCTCTTGCCCCTTAGCAACCATGGTTACGTGTCCTATGACTAGGCACACGTTAAATCGTTGATACTTAAATCTGAACACCGCCCCCTTTTTGTTCGTTCATTTTCTTGTCTTCATTGACTAACATTATGTATGGGCCGTGCCGAGCTATTGAGGCTACGATATGGTTTCCAACACTTCGGGACGACCCGTTGAATTATTTCGCTTGTTTGTTTACAATATGAATATTCGATTCCTCCTTACATTGTCTGCAAATTTTGTGTTCAAAACCCAAGAGAAGAACCCAATAAGTTCTCCTCTCAGCTCACTGCAAACTACCATAATTTGGTGGCGTTTTTGTGGAAGGTGTTTTGCCTGTCGCTGGGGCCAATGGAACGCCCTTGTCTGCCCGCTTTTTCCCTGGACTGAGAAGCCAATCACCCCTCTCATTATCGATATGAAGCGCAGCAGCTCTGTGAGGCTCCGGCTACCTAACACCTGGGATTTCTTCAACAGATCATCAAATCTTCCAATATCCTTTGTTGTGCGAAGCGCGAGACAGCAAGTGTGTCGAGAGCCGGGCATCTGCCACCCTCCAATCCTTGGTTTATACACTACTGGCTAGTAACCTACCCTACCACCTTCTCCCCCTCCGATACCCATAGGCTCAGGGTATGCGTGCCACCACATAGGTGACGAATCTCCCACAGCGAATATGTCCTCTCCCGACGAGTACTCGGAATCCAACCCCGTCATACAGGAGCACCACACTTGGGTCAACGAGACGTCTATGCCCGGCTTGGTAGACCCAACTAGTGACGAGACACATCTTTTTCTGCCCGAAAAGGCCCTTCAGGCGCGTTTCGACGTATCAAGCGGGCGCAACGCTTGTCTTACCGGTCTTCTACGGGTTGTCTTTCCACATAGAAGACCCCCAATAGCGATCGAAGATATTGCACCGGCATATTCGAAGGTCTTTTGTATCCTGCTGGCCATCGGATTCGCCTCTTATATCGAGCACTTCGTCTCACACGACTCACTTCGAGACCAGTGTCTTCCTTTCACTGGCAAAAATCCCCCACATGGCTTCCCAACATGTGCCAAAGATGATCAGTTCTGGGCGAAGTTCTGCGCGGCCCAATGGAGGTTTTGTGTCCCAAAGCTGGAGGGAAAGAGCAAGAAGACATTTGACAAAGACTGCATTCTCCCTATTATTTCTTTCCTGCCCCTAGGGAGTGG